>PVHX01015016.1:0-48285 GCA_004024805.1 Geosciurus inauris | reverse complement strand
TATTATGGTAGAATCAATAGAAAATGTGTGAAATTAAGAAGTGTATATATATATATATATATGTGTGTGTGTGTGTATATATATAAATATATATATAAATGTATTATTTATAGATATGGAAGTAAGCAGCAAAAGAAATAAAATCTGAAACGTATATTAGTCTTTCTGTCTGGGCCATTAAATTACACTGGCACTTGAATATCCATCAAATATTGTGCTGACATGGTTTCAAATTAAAGTAATTCTGTTTATAAAATTTTTTAAATTTTAATTTTTTTGCAGTGCTTTTACTTGAACCCAGGGACTCAAGTGTGCCAGCCACTTCCCTGGGCCACATCCTCAGTCCTAGTTTCTTTTTAAGTAAACCATATCAGTTAATGGCAGTATTGGAAATAAAAGTCCTCCCAATTCATTACTATATATTACAGAAGCACATCTAAAATACTTTTTTAGGAAAACTAGAAATCAGAGTGGTCCCCATACTTTTTCTATTCATTCCTAAGAATAATTCCATCTGATAATAATTTCCATTTAATAAAGTCATTATTTTTTTTGTTCTAGTGGTTTAGTCTCTTCTGCTATCTCATTTGTAGTATTCCATATCTGATTTATTAAAATTATGGGCAAAATCTGAACTTTACCTTTCTGGTATAACAAGAAACATCAAACTCTTCCTACTATGCTATCAATTAAGTTTCAATTTAGTTTGTCTAGTTCAATTCTTAATTTTAGAGATGTGGAGTTAGTCCTAGAAGAGTAAAGGTGTTTATCTGCCTTATTTTATCATGAAGCCAGACATTGTCCTGGAAAAAAGTGAAAATTAAACCTGCCCCCACAGTTCTTATGTGTTTAACTTTATATGTGTTTTGGCTAAGTTCACATAGAATATTTTGAAATACTCTCTAACTTTATACAAATAACATTTACGTTCCTTGAATAGGAACAATGAATCCACATGTACCCTGCATTTTTAAAATCTGTGATTACTTGAAGCATTCTTTTGAATTCTAATTAACTGTAGAAATTGATAAGATAAACTTTTTAGTGGTTACTATTTTTTTAAAAAAAATATATTGATGCATGCTATTTTTAAAAATGCTTGGCTGGGTTTCATTGTGGCATATTTGAATTCACATAAAACATTATTTAATCAATTTCACTCTCTAGTACCTCAAATATTTAGGATTGAATAAAATTCCATATAATCTCTTGGT
Source organism: Geosciurus inauris (assembly GCA_004024805.1). Lineage (NCBI taxonomy): Eukaryota > Metazoa > Chordata > Mammalia > Rodentia > Sciuridae > Geosciurus > Geosciurus inauris. Next base: position 47,071 of record PVHX01015016.1, on the reverse strand, counting down.
GCTCAGTAAATGATAATACTTAATGGAAAATGAAATATCCTATCAATTAACCAATTTTATAGAGAAAAATTCAACAGTTGCGAATATTGGATGGTTTGCTTATTGATTTGAGCATTTTCCACAGAATCTTTTTCTTTTTAATTGTATTCATATAATCTGGATGAAATTAAAATCCACCTATATGTTTTTGAAGGAGATATAATAGGAGGAGAGCTTCAGGATTACACAAAATATAATCCCAGACACTACACTAAGCAATGTACATGCTTAATTTTCCTATGAAAAAGGTCTTTTTAATATCCCATTTTGCAATTTTGAAAATGATTGGGAAAGTACTTTGAAGTTTCTTGCTAATAAGAGGTAGACCAGCAATTCAAATCAAAGATATTTTACTTAATACAAGAGTGTAAATAGACCTAACTCTGAAATGTGACAGTAATTTTGATTATGTGCTGGTGTGAAGATCAGTAGAACTCCCATAGGGGTAGACAAAGAAAATTACATGATTATTTGAATCTCTACTAAAGGAGACCTAATACTTATTAACAAAATCTGTTCATAAATTCACCAACACTAAATGAGAAGTATAAATATATATTTATCCAGACACTTAGACTATATAGTATACTTTTTTTTAAAACTTTTCCCACCTTCTCAAATATCTCATTTATCATGGCTAGCATATATATTGGAAAGAAGATAATGATGATGATGAGGGAGAGGACCAGAAGGAGGAGGAGGAGGATTGGCACCATTAGTTATAGAAATGTAGAAAAATTGACTGATTCAGGGTATATTTTGGTGGTAAGATAATCATGTCTTACTAACAGAGGAATGATGGATTTCAGAAATTCAATTATCATGACATGATCTCGTTAGCTCTTTAGAGATACCAAATTCTCCACCCATTAAATGTATCTCAGATTCTGCTGTTGAGACTGTGCATATAACAATAATGATAGTTATGGAGATGTGGAAAACTGTACTGCTTCAGGATATATTTTGATGGTAAGGTAGCCATGTGTTACTGACTGATTATGTGTGAGGGGTGAAGAAAAGAGAAATCCATATCATATTCAGGTTTTAAAATCTCAACTATCTGGATAGTGGTGCCATTTGGTAAGACAAAGGTTAGGGCAAGAACAGACTTTAGGGTAGATTAAGAGTGTTACTGAGTTGCTAGGCTTGATGGCACACTCATGTGTTTCCATTACTTGGGCGGCTGAGGTAGCATAATCACATGTTCAAGCCCAGCCTTGACAACTTAGCCAGACTCACTCTTAAAAAAGAGGTGGGGACTTGGAATGTAGCTTAGTGGTAAAGCACTCCTGAGTTCTATCCCTAGTACAAATAAAACTTCATCTACTCCTGGGGGCACGATGGTGCACACCTGTAATCCCTGTAGCTCAGGAAGCTGAGGCAATTTTGCAAGTTTGAGGTCAACCTCTTGTAAATTAGTAAGAACCTGTCTCAAAAAAAAAATATATATATATATTTAGGCACCAAAAATATATATATATATAATAAAATAGGCTGGGGATATTAATAAACCAGGGGAACCAGTCCCCCTGGTTTCAATACTCAGTACCAAAAAAAAATGTAAAAGAAAGATTGTTGGGACATATTATGTTTGAGATGCTCAGTAGATAACATAGTGGAGATTTCATGGAGACAGTTGGAGGTAAGAATCTGGATCTCAATGGGAAGGGCATGGAGAAAATGTTAATGTTTGAGTCATCAATACACAGATGATACTTAATGCCATTGAATTGGGTGAATTTGATAATGCTGATGACATATATTAAAGGTCAGGAACAAGACCTAGGTCATTACAACATTTAATGGTAAAACAGAAGATACATGAAAGTGATTATAAGCTACAACCAAGCAGAAATGAAAACAGGAGAGCACAGTGTCAAGGATATGAAGTATAGCAAGTGTTTCTAGAAGGAGAGAATGGTTAGTTTAAAAGTTTTTTTGGTGGTAGAATAAGATGAAGAGAGGAGAAACCAGTGTACGTAGTCACAAAAATGTATTAGGTAACTTTTAAAAGAGCATTTTCAGATGGTAGAGATGGAAAAGCCTACCTGGACTGGGAACACGTATAGGAATTTTATTAAGGAGAATGGACATGATTTCTTATTTTCTTCATTAAATTTAATCATTGGCTATATTTTTTTCTCATATTTTACTTTTTTCATCAACACTTCTTATTATGATTAATGTAGCTCTTTGAGGGTCATTTTTCACAATTACCTTAAAAAGTATTCTCCAGTGTATTTTAATTCTTTGTAAGTTTTGTCAACCTGGTGGCTAATCATCCACTGACTCAGACCATAAGATTCAGAGAAGAGATATCATCTAAAACAAGGGGTCATTAATCAAGCTCAAGTTGGTTTTTGAAAATACTGGGAGAAAAATGGGCTTCAAAAGTAGGCCTTGTGGGAGATATAAAAGAAGATTTAATTTCTAAACTATTATTAATATATGGAATGGAAGTGGAAGTCTGTACATAGTTTTATTATAAACCAAAGATACAAAAAAAAAACATGGAATATAAGTTAAAATGGATTTTCCACCAGAGTAGAATAGAAAGTTGAGGCCCCTTGAGAGATTCAAAGAAGAGGAGAAGAGAAGGGAGTAGAAGGAGGAGGAAGGAGAGGTAGAGTTATAGGAGGAGGCAATAAATGAAAATAAGCTTAATATGAAGACCTCACCATAACTACAGAGGATGTGTGTTTAGCATAACAGAAGGTATCAGTTCCACTAAACTGAGAATAGGCAATAAATACTGTGAAAACAAAGAAAACAGACTGATGTCCAGAAAACACACGAGTTATAATTCAATCAAAACGTAAAGAGAACTAGAAAGCAAGGACAACATGTGGAACAGGAAACCATCCTTCTAAAGTGATACATCTTTTAAATTTCCCCTTAAAATAGGACTATTTGAAGAAGGGAGAAGGAAGAGGTAATCTCTTGAATAAGAAAAGATATAAGCCTAATAGACGTGGTATTTACCTCCAAAGAGATGGAGTTAACATGAAAGTGACTGTTAGAAATCAAAAGGAGAATCTGGTTACCTCTGGGCAGTCAATTTTCATTTTCTGGTATCTGAAAAGATGAGGACTCACAACAATGTTTAGTCCAGACTCTGATCAAATAACAATTTTTGCACATGTGTATCTTGAGATATTTTCCAAGGGCATTTGTACAAGTTTCAGTCAATTTTCAATTTTTATTTTGCTCAGTATAGAACAGTTAATTATTTTTGTGAAATGATCCTACTTACAAATAATTTGTTTCTTAAAACAATAGCCACTTTCTGTGCTCTAGTTTAAACAATTCTCACACTCTTAAATGTTACCATTTGTTTTGCCACCCTTTTAAGACATTTTTCAGTACTTATAATCTTTCCTAACCAATTTGGACAATACTAAAATTAAACTGTTCTTTAAAAATATATAAATTCAAACTTTTAAAAATCTTTCATTTTGAAATCAATTTTGGCCTGAAAAATAGAACAGGAGTAAACATACCAAAGGAGCATATCTTGGTTGTGGAGGTGGAGGAGGCACCTTGCACCGACAGACACGTTTCACTTTAGGTGATGGTAAAAAAGGCTCACAAGGAGGGAGTGGTGGTCTTTCTCTTGATGGAGGAACTCTACCTGCACTTGTTTTTTTCTCTTTTTCTTTGAAAGTAGTCTTTTTGGATGACATCCTCAATCCACCTCTCTTCAGATCTATTGATGCCTTTCTCGAATCTGTGGAAGTGGCATCTGAGTCCTCAGTTATCTTTTTAGAATCCTGTCTACTTAGTGATTTATCAGAGTCAGTAGTAGACTCTGGTTCCTTTTTTTCATCCTTCTTGGACTCTTTCTTTGAACCTTTCTTTTCCTTCTTTGACTCTTTCTTATCATCCATTGACTCTGCCTCAGTCTCACTTTCAGTAGACTCTGCAGCCTTCTTTGCATCCTTTCCTTTCTTTCCCTTCTTTTCACTTTTTTTACCTTTTTTTGTATCCCCTTCAGATTCAGAATCAGCATCAGTAGATCCTGCATCCTTTTTCTTTTTGGCATCTTTCTTTCCCTTCTTATCGTCTTTTTTACCTTTTTTGCTGTCTGCTTCAGATTCAGAATCATCAGTAGAGGCTGCATCTTTTTTCGCGTCCTTCTTCTTGTCATCTTTCTTTGATGATTTTTTATCCTTCTTATCATCTTTCTTTGCATCTTTTGACTCTTCAGATTCAGCATCAGTAGACTCTGCATCCTTCTTCTTCTTATCTTTCTTTGAACCTTTCTTATCCTTCTTCTTGGCATCTTTCTTTGTATCTTTTGACTCTTCAGATTCAGCATCAGTAGACTCTGCATCCTTCTTCTTGTCATCTTTCTTTGAAGCTTTCTTACCCTTCTTCTTGTCATCTTTCTTTGCATCCTTTGACTCTTCAGATTCTGCATCAGAGCCTTTCTTTCCACCCTTCTTTCCTTCCTTCTTCGCATCCTTCTTTCCACCCTTCTTCGCATCTTTCTTTGAATTGTTCTGTGAGTAATTCTTTGACCATGTATCCACATCCATGGATTTAGCACCAAACTCCTCTAAATACATAGTTAAATTTACATTTGAAATATTTATTGAGCAAGTCCCTGATTTGCCATCAGAATTCTTCTTTAAGATTGCCTTAGAGTCTTTCTTTGGATTGTTTCTAGTGTATGTGGATTCAGTATCTCTCTTCTTGGAATTCTTTGAATTTTTCATATCTTTTTTTGAATCTGTTTTAGAGGCTATCTTAGAATCTTTAAATTCTGGATTTATATCTGATTTGAATTTTGTCTTCTTAAATATTTCACTTTCAAGTGATGCTTTTGATGGAATTTTATCTCCTTTATATATTCTTTTAGGCTTATCATCTTCTACCATTTTCTTGGATTCTGGATTTACTACATATGGACCTGTTTCCTTCTTGGAATAATTCTCTAAAGTTGTTCTTTTTTTATCATCTTTGGACTTTTTAGTTTCTGCCTTTATATCACGGGTTTTGGGATTATAGTGATGTCTGAATGGAGCCTGTATCCTGATAGCTAGGTAAATGGATGGCCTTTGAGAAATTTTTCTAAAGGAATGCTTTATCCATATATGAGCTGGCTTCTGACCTTCCTGTAGTTTTCTTTGGTCTTGCCTCTGAAAAGATCAGTTACTATAATAAGAATTTATGAATGTTCTATATTTTCATATTGCCACAATGAAATAGTTTATATTTTCATTAACCATCTATTTAAAATTGATATGTAATATTTTTTTCTATTTCAAGATTGTGTGTGTGTGTGTGTGTGCTTGTGTGTGATAACTCTGCTTTGAAAATTAGATGACTTTAAGGGAAATGTTAGGATACTCTTAATGATTTATATTAGGATTGGAACAGGTTCTCAATGATCTATGACATCTATGATCTGTCCTAACAATCAACAGTGGGGTCCCTTTGGAACATTATCTCTGACGCATTGCATATCCTTTCCCCCCAAGTTAGCCAGAAAGAAGATGATCCTTTTGAAATTTTTGTCAGGAATATTCTTGTGATAGGTGTATTATTCATGAAAAGTTTTCTATTTCTGCTTTTCAAGTCTCTAGTCATAACAAGAACCTAAGATCATGACTGTGGAGTATTGTAGAAAGCGAGGACATAAAATGAAACAAGCATTTGATTTGGTCTACATACACTTGGGTAGTAGTGATGTAACTGGTTTTCAACACACAACCAAAGATTTGTCAAATTTAATTGTAATAAGTTGCCACAAAAACTGATTTTATATTTGCTTCTTACAGTCTTTGAAGAATCCAGCACAGACACCAACAATCAAATGTTCATATGGTATTTAAATAGAAGTATAGTACTTGGATCACTACCAATATAATTAATGGCCCTTGAATAAACGCATTAGTTGTAACTTTGGGAGATGCTTTAAAAATATTGTGATATCAAAATAAGTGATCCTTACATACTAGTTTTACTCTTTGATAATTAATAGGATGACTCATTTTATATAAGAAATAGTAAACTTCAATCTTCCAGTATCAAGCAGCCTCAATTGCAAATCAAAGAATATAGAAAACTGCAAAACCATAAGATTATTTCTGCTGTAATATTCAAATTTTAGATTATTTTTGTGTGTAGCTGGTGAACATTTTCTGACAGCTACTACCAGATGTAGCATTAGTTTTCAATGTTGCCTAATCCATTAGTTATATAATGACTTTGATGTAAAGTACTATGTACAAGTAAAAGTTTAATTTGAAAAAAGTGGGGTAAATCTATTCACCAGAGAATTATAAATTCAGATTCTGGTTCTAGTTATTAAGTTTAATATTACATGATTATTTATATATTTGTACCAATTTAGATTAAGTTTAAAATAATATTTTCCATACTTACAGGAACTGTGATTTGTAATTCTGAAGGTCTTGATCTCTCTTTTCTACTTGGCATGGATGGTTTGGGAAATGTCCAAGCAAAGTGTTTTTGATTCCATGATTTTCTACTAGTTTCACTGACTAAAAAGAGAGAAAGCAATAAATAATTTGGAATTGATAGCAAGACTTGCAACAGCACTGAAATGTTCTTAATGTTCTTCAGCACTATATATATATATATGTGTATATATATTATATATGTATATATACAATTTAAATGAAGTTAGGATAACTCAAAATATAGCTTCTGCCCTGGGGGCTTATAGTTTATCTGTATAACAATTAGGGGAAATAAAAATCAATTTCCCTGTTTAATATTGAATTCTGTTTAATAAAACATTTGTAATTTTACTTTCTAGATATAAAAAATCTTACAAATACTTGCCTAAATCATGTTGTTAAAATGTTATAATCAAACAGGAGGGATGGAAAACAGAGAGAGATTAACTGTTTCCTCCCAAATGCCTACATCGTCTCCTTTGTCTTGGTTTCTTTTCCTTATGTCATTTCGGTTAGATTCCATATACTATTATGATTCCTTCAGTAGTTCCCACAATAACTAGTACAATGCTAACCATAATTTTGTCAGTACAATTTTTGATTGACTCAATTTGAGTGCCTGTTTTAGCACCCAATATTATTCCAAACAATAGAATTTAGGGCTATTGACCCAAGTAGTGAATATGGAAACACTATTTAAAGGATGGTGTATATACCCTGAGGGCATCCAGAATAGAGTAATTAGGAAAATTGAATTATTCAGAAACTATTTCAAAAGGGCAATAGTATTGGCAACTCAGGATAGGTCTCCTGGAGATGAAGAGACGAGTGAGATATGTGATCATTTTATTCAGATATTTAAAGAGCTGATATATGGGGGAATAGCAGTAGTAATAGTGATGGCATAACTACAATTGCTAACACTTATGTAGCATTTAATATTGTCAAACTATGTTCCAAGTGGTTCATACACGCAAAACCACTTATTCCTTACAAAACTCTTTGAATTAGATAAAACAATTACCTCTATTTTATAAATGAAGAAAAATAAAGCACTAAAAGAAGTTAAATTATTCCCCCAACTTAAGTAGTAAGGATTAAGTAGTATTAAGTAGTAAAGATTCACATATAGACAATTTGACTGCTGAGTTCATGTTCTTAATCACAATATTACAGTTTTCTCTTTATGTTTCCAAAGAGAAGAACTAGAATCACTGGGCAAAAATTATAGCATTATGGCAGATTTCAGCTCAATGAATTAATGAGAACTTTCTAGATTTGTGGCTCTTCAAAAAATGGAATGTTGAGTAATAACATTGACCTCTCTGATTATATTTGCTTTCCTTATTTTGGATTTTGTAATTTTGAATTTTGGACAAGAGGAATTTACATAAGTAAGCATATTTTGTACAATGAGGAGGATGGAAAAACTAAATGAATCTTTCATTTTAAACCAGCTAATACAAGCCCATATTAAGGTCAGAACACATACATGCATTCATTAAATTTTATCAGAAATTCAGGGACTTTTTTAAAAAAATATTTTTTAGCTGTCAATGGATCTTTTAATTTTTATTTTATTTATTTATTTATATGCAGTGCTGAGGATCAAACCCAGGACCTCACACATCAGGCAAGCTCTCTACAAATGAGCCAAAACTTCAGCCTCAGGGAAGTTTTTGATTTGTCATATTTAAAAGTGGATTCTAGCCATTAATTGCTAAAATTATTTTAAAATGTAAAAAATACAATTATTTTTTACTTCAACGACTAAGTTCTTACTTGGAGTGGGATTAATATATGTTCTGATGTTCACTTCTTGTCTGTCAAAAAAGAAAAATGAATTATTGAATTTATATTATCAATAATAATAGCCATTAATATTATCATCATTCAATAGCAACACTTTGTAAATCCATGCAATCTCTCGTCATCAATTCTTAAACACAAAATAAAATAAACCAAAATACTGAAATCTATTTACATTTGAGTCAAAAATATTTAACTTCCAAAGTAAAGCTCCAATACCCAGCATAAAGCCCAGTCCATATGTACCATTAAATAACCACTAACTTAAGAAAATCTATAAAAGACTCTGAGTAAAACAGTATATAAGTTAGTGGTTGTCAACTAGAGGTAAAAAAGAATTAATTTGTAAATGTTAAAAAAAACATGAAAATGTCAGAGAACTACTTCCAGATTCATAAATCACAATCTCCAAGTTGGGTTAATCAAGTATATATTTAAGAAATCTCACATGTGATTTTGATACTGAGTGCTGGTTAAGAACTACTGCTCTAAATAGTGTTGAAAATAAAAATATTTTAGATTTCTGAAATAATTAAAATTCATACTTTTTCAATAACATTGTTTAATGACCTATTAGTCTTTTTTTTGACTAGTACTATTTCATGAGTTCTTATATGTCACACATAATATGAAGTATATCACTAGCTGAGCTCGGTGGTGCACTCATGTAGCCTGTAATTCCAGCACTTTAGGAGGCTTAGACAGGAGAATCGCGAGTTCAAAGCCAGCCTCAGCAACGGCGAGGCACTAAGCAACTCAGGGAGACCCTGTCTCTAAATAAAACACAAAATAGGGCTGGGGAGGGGGCTTAGTGGTCGAATACCCCTGAGTTCAATCCCTGGTAACAAAAAAAGAAAAGTATATCATTGACAATCCTGAGATTTGATGAACATTACTACATTTTAACATTTTATTTATTCTAATTGTTATACTTAACAGATTAAACTTTGACACATCATAAATAAATGAAGTATAACTCCTCATTCTTCTAGATCTATATAATGTAGAATTACACTGGTCATGTAGTTATATATGCACATAGGTTAATAATGTCTGATTCATTCTACTATCCTTCCTAACCTCATACCTCCTTCCCCTCCCTTCACTCCCCACTGCCTAATCCAAAGTAACTATGTTTTTCCACAGACCCTCCATTGTGAATTAGCATCTGCATACCAGAGAAAACATTTGGCCTTTGTTTTTGGGGGATTGGCTTATTTCAATTAGCATGATATTCTCCAGCTCCATCTGTCTACCAGCAAATGCCATCATTTCATTCTTCTTTAAGGAGGAGTATCTTGCATTGTGTATATATACCACATTTTCTTTATCCATTCATCTGTTGAAAGGCACCTATGTTGGTTTCATAGTTTAGCTATCATGAGTTGAGCTGCTATACATATTGATGTGGCTGTGTCACTGTAGTATGTTGATTTTAACTCCTCTGGGTATAAACCAAGGAGTGGGATATCTGGGTCATAGACCAGTGATACAGAATAGAAGACAGAGACAAACCCACATAAATAGAGTTATCTCATACTAGACAAAGGCTAGTATTCTCCACTGGAGAAAGGATAGTCTATTCAACAAATGGTGCTTGGAAAATTGGAAATCTATATGTAACAAAATAAAATTAAATCCCTATTCTCACCATGTACGCAACTCAATTCAAAATGGATCAAAGACTTATGCACTAGAACAGAGATCCTGCACCTAATAGAAGAAAAAGTAGGCCAAAATCTTCACCATGTCAGCTTAGGATCTGACTTCCTTAACAAGACTCCTAATCCAATAAGTAAAATCAAGAATCAATAAATGGGATGCATTCAAACAAAAAAGCTTCTTCTCAGCAAAGGAAATAATCAATAACATGAAGAAGAGAGAGCCTACAGAATGGGAGACAATCTTTACCACATGCACCTAAAATAGAGCATTAATCTCTAGGATATATAAAGAACTCAAAAAAAAAAAAAAAAAAAAAAAAAAAAAAAAAAAAAAAAAAAAAAAAAACACCAAAAAGACAAATGAATGAATCAATCAATGGGAAAAGACCTGAATAGTCACTTCACAGAAGAAGATATACAATCAGTCAATAAATATATGAAAAAAGTTCAACATCTCCACTAATTACAGAAATGCAAATAAAAAATACTCTAAGATTTCATCTTAGTAAGAATGGCAATTATCAAGAATACAAGCAACAGTAAATGTTAACAAAGATATGGGGAAAATTATACACTCATACATTGCTGGTGGGACTGCAAATTGGTGCAACCACTCTGGAAATAAGTATGGAGAGTCTTTGATGAGTATACATTAATTCAATGCAGTATGTAGATGGTATCATGAGCTGCATCCCTGCGAATTTAATAGTATAGAAATATGCCAAGATGTCTGGATTGCTACCCTTTTACTGGGGGAAGAAAGATTTTACAATGGCATTGATTTTGTCTTCCTTCTCAGTCTTATGTTTTGTTTTCTAAATTTTATTTTTTAAAATTTTTATCAACAAACTATCTTGAGTACAACTCATTATGTTGTACATATATTTCATTGTCTACAATATGCATTATTATTCGTAAATCAAAGTAAAATGTTTCAAAAGAAGAAGTGAAATATATAAATTGAAGTTCTAATATCTTATCCTTACACTTCAATGAATTGAGTTTCACATGAATCTCACCTGGGTTGTCTTCTACAGTCCCATATTCCAGTTTGGCCCTCATAGACCCAGCTCCTGCTATGCCTCTGTGCCTCCAAACACCAGGAAAACACCTGTAGACACAGTCTTCAGAAATGTCCCCATGAATACAGGTTCTATGTCCAGCCAATGCCAGGCCAGCTTCTGATAGACCAGGCAAGATGGATTAGTGCCAGGCCAGCCCATGTGACCCAACATTTAATTCATACCAATGCCAGGAAAGGTGCCATAGTCCCAAGTTTCAAGCCAGCACCCTTGGAACAAACTTTATACCCACACCAGGCCTAGGTTGGCAAACAGATACAACATTTATGACATCATCCTCCAGAGTAGAACCTGTAGATACAGCCTCCAGACTGGCTCCCCCAGACACAGGTTCAAAGCCAGGCAGGATTCTGAAACTCCAGGGAATAAGCCAGATCCTAAAATTCCACACTTCAACTTGCACAGAATCCAGGCTTACTTTAGTGAACCTAACATCCAGATCCACCAGTGGAGCCCAATGCCAGACTGTCCTTTGTGGTCCTAGTACCTGGTCTGCCTTTGTGGTCCATGCTCAAGGTCAGCTTCCATGGCTCCAGGCTTCAGGCCAGTCTACATGAACCCGGACTCCAGGTAATCCTTAAGGATACAGGCTCTAGTTGTACATAGTATCATGCTGATCCCTACCCAGGTTCCAAGCAAGCCCAGCTAGCCCATATGTCCTCAGGCTTCAAGCCCACTCCATGGAAAGATGAGCTCACAGAGCCCCAGACCCCATGCCAAAATTCGTGCATTTTGTTTCCAGTTCCATTCCAACATCAGATGAATTCTTTCAAACTCCATATCCAGGCCAGAACCTATGACTCAAGGTTATTATTTGGATATGATTTATCCCCTAATAGCCCTTGTGTTACTGCAGGATATTCAGAGGTAAAATTAGAGATGTAATGTATTAGTACATCTTAGTTTGAATGGACTAACTGGGTCTTTAACTGTAGGCAGGTGGAATGTGGCTGGAGGAGGGGTAGGTAACTGGGGTCATGCCCTAGAAGGGTTCATCTTCCCTGTGCCCTCTTCTTCTCTCTCTTCTTCCAAGCTACAGTGAAATGAGCAGCTTCCCTCCATTGCCATCCTTCTTTCATGGTGTTCTGCATCATCTTGGACCCAGGGCAATGGAGTTGGTGGAACACGGACTGAATCTCTGAAACCATGAGCCAAAATAAACTTTTCCTCCTCTAAGTTGCTCTTGTCAGGTATTTTGGTCATAGAAACAAAAATCTGACTAACACAACAGGATGGTACCCAAGAATCCAGTCTTCAGGCTATCCTCTGCAGGCATAGGCCCACTAAGTGCAGACTAGTCTCTGTAGATCCAGTCTGGCCTTGTGGCCCCATTCTCCAACAGACCAAGGATCCTCACTGGGTGTAGGAGACCCAGGCTCTAGGCACATCCTAGTAGTTTCTGTCAGTTGGCTTATCCCAGTGGGCCCAGTCAAAAATAGTTCCCTTGTATACCTAAGTTCCAAATGACTTCCCACAGACTCAGGTTTTAGACTAGCCTCTCTGAATGCAAGCTATTGGCTTTCCCCAGTTCCAGGTTAACCCAAGACTCTAGTAGACCCAAGGTGCAGGCCTGCTCCATTAGACACAAATTCCAGTCTCACTTAAGTAGACCAGACTGACTATGGTTCCAGGATCATCTTTACAGACCCAGCCTATAAGCCAACCCCCAGGAACCCAGGGCCTAGTCCCAGTCCCATAAACTAAGGCTCTGAACTACCCCAGTGAGTGTACTTTTCATGAACTCAGGCTATAGGGCCATTTCCAGGAATCCAAGTACTAGAGCCATCACAGGACCTGAAGACTCAAGGCTCAATGGTCATTCATGCTAACTCAGTCCTTGTGGACCCAGATTTCAGACCAATTCACATAGCGCAGGCACCAGACTAGCCTGCTTAATGACTCCGGTAGCAAACCACACTCTGCACTATGCCAGAAGGCCTGCCAAAAATTCTTGATGGGCTAAGTGATGGAAGGCTTTACTTACCAGAGTCAGTCTATAAAGAGTAGAATATGTATACATACACAAATACAAAGCTACGGTGATCATGAACAACCATAGAAATATGATATAATCAAAGGAATAAAGAAAATACCAATTACCCACCCCAAAGAAATGGAGATTTACAAACTGCCTAAAACCAAATTCAACAATCATCTTAAAAAAACAGTGTTAGCTGCAAGAAAAAGACCATTAGAAAACTGGATGAAACCAGGAAAAGAACACAGAAAGAAAATTAAAAGAGTTCAGCAAAGAGATGAAAACCATAAAAAGGTACCAAACAAATTTTGATGCTAAAGAAAACAATGACTAAACTGAAAAAAATCCATAAAGAGTTTCAACAGAAGATTTGGTCAAACAGAAAAGAGAAAAATAATGAACTAATTGGTGAAACTAGCAGAAAGACAAAAAGAAAAAAAAATAAATAAGAGTGATAAAGCTTATGAGAATTATGGGACACCATTAAGCAACCAGTGCATACATTTTCCCTCTTACAGAAAGAAAAGAGAAAGAGAAAGAGACAGAAGCATATTAAAAGAAGTAATGAGATAAAACTTCTAATATCCAAGGAGGAAAATGGATATACAGGTCTCTGAAGCCCAAATAAATCCAAATACATTATATATACTGAGATTTTCACTAAGACATAATATAATCAAATACTTGAAGACAGTGTAAATTTTGAAAATAGCAAAAGAAAAGCAGTACATCTTAAAGCTTATAAATGGATTTCAGAGTAATATTAAAGGATGAATCACAATAAAAATTAGAAAATATTTTGAATAATATTTTAAATATAGCAAAGAAAATTATGATATTTGGATATTAATGGAATGCAAAAACCTATTTATGGAAGAACTTATAAACTTAAATTCCCATATTAGAAAAGGAGCGGCTAAAAATCTATGATCTAAGTATCCATCTCAATGAACTACATATGGAACAGCAAATTAAAGCCAAAGAGTACAGGAACAAAACAAAGGTAAAAGCAGAAATAAAATATAAAATATTTTTAATTCTAATTAAGTTGGAAATTTATATGGAATAGACAAATTTCTTAGAGAAGAATACACAAAAACTAAAAAAGGGAAAATGGAAAATCTGAATTATTTTTCATACACTAAAGATGTTTCCTCAATAACTAAAAAACTAACCGACACAGAGAACTCCAGTTCTGACTGTCCTCATTGACCAATTCTCCCAGACACCTAAGAAAGAAATAATAATTATTTACAAACATCTGGAAATAATAGAAAGAAATGGTATAATATCATTTTTTCTTATAAACATAATTTTGGTAGCTAAATCTCATTAGATCATTAGGGGAATATAAAATTACTGGACTTTATCTTACAAATATTGATACAAAAATCCCCCAAAACCTTAAACATTTTTGGCAAATTCAATATATAAGAAGTAGATTATAACATAACCAATTGTAACCTATTTAATTTTTTAACATATGTATTTCACCACATTAAGATATTAGAACAAAGGAAAGAAATTTAAGTGATCATCCTAATATGTAGAAAAAATGATTAAACTCTAAAACTCATAAAATATACCAAGTCATAGAGAACAAAGATAGAAAGAAACTTCCTTAATTTTATTTAATGAAGGGTATCTACCTAAAATGAATAACATGTATAATATGCAATGGTGAAATTTGCTAACTTTTCCTCTGAGCTCAGGAACAGGACAAAAAAGTCTACCAAGACAAATTCAGTATAACATTATACTGTGTGTCATGAAGAAAAATATGAGGCAAGAGGAAATAAAAGAGAAAGATTTATCTCTTTAAAAGATAAAATGGAAGAAATAAAACTCATTTTTTTTCCTCTGGGTACTGGGAATTGAACTCAGGGGCACTCAACCACTGAGCCACATCCCTAGCCCTATACTTTATTTTGAGACAAGGTCTCACTGAGTTGGTTAGTTTCTCGCTTTTGCTGAGGCTGAATTTGAACTCATGATCCTCCTGCCTCAGCCTCCTGAGATGAGAACTCATCATTTATAGACAGCATGACTGTTTAATGAAAGATTTAAAATTCCTATAGATACACTACAAGAATTATAAGTAAATTTAGTAAGATTAGTACATATAAAGATATAATTTGAAAATCAATTATATTTCAACATTCTAGTCTCAAAACAATTAGCAAATATTTTAAAATACTATTTATATAATTACATGAAAAATACCAAAATATGTAGGAGTAAGTTTAAATAATATATGTCCAATGCCTTTACATTATAAAGAAGAAAGCAATATTAACATAAGTTGAAGGAAATATAAATAAGTTGATATATACTTAGTCCTCAGAGATTGGAAGACTCAGTAATGTAAATATAATAGCTCTTCCTAAGTTAATAAACTGATTCAATGCAATCCCAATAAAATTTTTGACACTTTTTTTGATAAATTACTGATAAATCCTTAATTTTATATGAAAATGGAAGAGTTATATATAAAAGAAACTTTAGAAGAAAAATAACTGTGAAAAATATAAAATTAATGCATCAACTTATTTAAAAGTGGTAGTAATTAAAGACAATATTGACACAAAGAGAAATAAGCAATGTAAAAGAATAAGTTATACAAAAAGAAACTTACATAGATAACAATTGCATGGATTATCTCTAAATTGTATGCTAGGGTGAGATTGTGTTTTTAATAAATGGTATCAGTTAATTAGATATCTACAAGGAAAAATGTAGTTCTTCATCCCTATCTCAATTTAAACAGAAAAATCAATCCCAAATGTAGAAACAGATGAAAGGTAAAATAAGAAAGTTTCTTGGAGGTAGTAGAGAATAGTAATAATAACAGAGTAGACAAATATTTGTTAAACTGAACATAAAATCTATAATCATAATGGACTATAATGATAATTTGGGCTTCTGTTATACAATTATGACTGTATCACTCTTTCCTTTAGTAATGGGAATGTCAAAAAATGAAAAGAAAAGATAAGTTTCTTCTTTGAACAACATAACAAGACTCTTGATAAAAGTGGTAAATTTATGACAATATTAATTATACCTAATGTTTTCATTGTGCTTTTATAACGTTTTAGTTTTTAAAATGGATTTTCACATATACTATATTATTTAATACTATTGATAATTCTAATAATTATTTGATTTGTTCTGGAGTGAAGTCTTGCTCTTCTCAAAATCCTTTCTTCCTTCTCTGTTTATGCATCACCTGCTATAAATCTTCTATTCATGAACACAATTTTTTTCTTATCCTATTTTTTTGCTTTACCCCTTTTCATTTATTCATTATACTTGTAATTGTATTCCCTGTTAATTGAATGAGATAACCTCCAAAATTCAAATAAGAATTATGTTGCAGATGTCACTAATTTACTCATTCATTCAATAAATATTGAATACTCTCAAATAATGAATAATGAATATCCCCACAGTATTCATATCCTAATCCCTGCAACCTGCACATTTTCTTATGCAGCGAAAGGGACTTTGCATTATGAGATCAAGTTAAGAACATGGAGATTGGGAAATTATTCTGGATTGTTCAAAAAGGCATAAATGTAATCAGAGTTACTATAAAAGGAAAAAGACAATTGGAGTAGAAGATAAAGTGGTTATAAGAGCAGAGATTGTGATAATGCACTTGGAAGGAGAAAGGAGGAACATGCCAAAGAATATGGGTCATCACTGACACCTAAAAATGCATGAGATACATATTCTACATTGAGAAACTTTAGAAAAAAATAAGCACTGATAACACTTTGATTTTAGCACAGTGAAACTGATTTCAGACTCCTGATCTCCAGAACTACAAAACTGTGTTGTTTATAAAATTAGATTGTTTTTTAAGCTGCCAAGGTTGTGGCACTTTCCCACATAAAAATAATTAGGAAAATAATAGAAATCTTGGTACTAGTAGTAGGTGCTGCTCTAACAAATACCTAAAAGTACTAGTAGCAGGTGCTGCTCTAACAAATACCTAAAAGTACCGCTTTGAAATTTAGCAGTGTGAAGAGATGAGAAGAAATTTGAGGAGTGTGACAAAAAATACTATAATAACTTGAATCTACTGTTAGTAGAAAATATAGATTTTTAATTTCTTCTGAAGACTCTGGAGGAAGTGAGTGATGTGGTAGAAGAAAGCCTATATCATCTTAAAGAATACTTAAATCTTCATAAACAGAATATTGTTTAAATATTTTTTAAAGATATGCTGATGAAGGCTTATTCATGCAGAACACAGCAGATAAAGCCTATATTATCTTACAGTATGCTTAAATAGTCATAAAACATGACTTCTAGTGAAAGCTCAGGAGGGAGTGAAGATATTTTATTAGAGATTGGAATAATACAGGTCCTTGTTATATAGTGTTAGAAAGTTAGCTGAATTGTGTTCTATAGTTTTATGGAAGCAGAATTTGCAAGTTTTAAGTTTAGATGTTTAACTGAGGATATTTTCATTTAAAGCATTGAAGGTGTTGTGGTGTGGTACCTCATTGCTGCTAACAGTAAACTGAAAGGAAAGAAATAGAATTGAGGAAAAACTATTACACAAAAGGAAAACAATATTTGAGTGTTTAGAAAATCTTCAACTTACCTAAATTTGAAAAGATGAAAAAATTAACAGATTCACTGTCAGTTAAATCCTCTGGAAAGAAGGTACAATGTGACTAGACAATTTTTTGCTGATATTGAATGAATTAGGCATGTGGCACAAGGATTTGGTTAGCCATTTTTTTTCAAGAGCCAGGAACAGAGATGAGAACTGTGGAGGAATCTTTTTTCTAATGGTATGAGTCCTCATGGTACACAAAGTAATCCACAAGTATTTGAGAATATCATGCCAGCAGAAACATTGCCAGTTTTTAGTGTAAGGACAGAGAATGCAAGAATAAAAGAAGTCCATTCGAAGTAAGAAAAAAAAAATCTATAGACAGGAAACAGGCTGACAAAGCTACTCAGTTGCAAACATGGACTATCCTTTATTAAAAAGGATAAATTACCTGACAGAAGAGCATGTGGACATATTGGGGAAAAATCTATCAAATTGTGCTATGTTCATGTATGAATATACCACAACAATCCTGCTTATATATGTGTGTGTGTATAATTATTATGCACTAATTAAAATAATAATAATAAAAGAAGGGAAATTAACAGAATAGATTAAGCAATTGGGGACAGAATAGGAGAGGGAAAGGGAAGGTACTAGAAAATTATATAGTTTACACATGTATGAATTTTGCATAATGAATCTCACTATTATGTATAATTGTAATGCACCAATAAAAATTATAACCAAACATAAAGAAAAATTGCTTAGGGTCAGTGTCTTATCTTCTTTCCATTTTCTCCCTTCTGGAAAGAGAATGTCTAGCTATTATTTTATCCCTGTCCAACCACTGAATTTTGCGAGCAGAAAACTTGCTTTCTACCTTCATGGTTCTATAGAATAGGACTATTTTGCTCCAGGATGACTCATATTCAGCATTTCATTTATATAAGATTTAGATTATGGTAACTGGGAAATTTGGGCTGATGATATTTAAATGATATTCTTCTTTTGAATTAATGCTAGATGGGTTGATAAATTGGAGAATGTTGTATTTGGGTGTATGTATTTGCATGTTGAGATGGCAGGAATCATCAGTGTTCAGTATGAATTATAGTAAGCTGAAAAATAAATTGAAAAGGTATTTCTTTTTAATCCTGGAAACTTCTGAATATTATCTTACAAGAAAAAATAGAAATTTTCATGTATGATTAAGATATTAAACTGGTAAAATGATCCTGGATAATTCAAGTTTATCTTAAGTATAATCACAATTATTACTTAAAGGAGGAGGCAAAGTAGGGTTTGACTGCAGAAAGGGAGAAGGCAATGTAATAATAGAAAAGAGATAGGATTGATGAATTCACATAACCAATAAATTCTGAAAGCCACCAGAAGCTGGAAGAGGTAATGAATGAATCCTTCTCCAGGGGGAATCAGCTGGCTAAAACATTCTTTTAGCTTTGTATGGGACATTTTGGAATTTTATACTGTATAACTAGAGTAAATTTCTGTAATTTTATCCCACTAAATTTGTGGTTCCTAATTACAGACACTAAAAACTAGTATACAAGCTAACAAAATGATCTTATAATAACACGGATAAGAAATGAAGGTGCTGTGATTGTTTCTGTTTGCTTGAAGAACTTAGTGAATAGTGGTGCCAATTTCAGAGATAGAGAATTCTTATGGATTAACCATTCTAGAAGGATATGATATAAGAAATTTATTTTGTATATATTAAGTTTGAGATTTCTATTAGACATCCAAGAGAATATGTCAATAAAGCCACTGCATGCATGAATCTTAAAATTAGAGGGAAGGTCTAAGACAGAGTCTGATTTGGAATTCATCTGCATATAGAAGGCATATAAAGCCAATATTATGGGAATGATAATTTATAATGGATATACATAGGAAGGAGAAGATATCTAAAAACTATGTGAGTTTTGTAACACTTAAATATTGGACCAGGAACAGAGGCTGAGAAAGAATAACTTTTATGGTAGAAGAAAAATCAAGAAAGTGTGGTGACACAACAACAAAGCAGAGAATATTTTATCAAAAGAATTAACTATACCCAAATATTACTATTATGTTTGCAGATGTGAGCACTATTGGAGAACTTAATTCCTATAAAATGGTAAAGATAAAATTATGCAATGGATTTGAAGAAAAAAAACAAACAAAACTACTATCCTTACAGAGGGGTCTGGGGATCTGGGACAATCCCTTTTGTTTTTTGGTAATGGAGATTGAACTCAGGGGCACTCGACCACTTAGCCACATCCCCAGCCCTATTTTGTGTTTTATGTAGAGACAGGGTCTCACTGAGTTGCTTAGCACCTCGCCATTGCTGCGGCTGGCTTTGAACTTGCAATTCTCCTATCTCAGCCTCCCTAAGTGCTGGGATTACAGGCTTGCTCCACCGCACCTGACTCCCTTTTGTTCTTTTAGAACTATCTACTGTACGCATATAGCTTAAAAAGTAATTTTATGAGAAAAAAAGGAAGATTAGAAAACTAATATGAATAATTATTTCAAAGAGTTTATTTCAAAGAGTTTTGCTATATAAAGATGAAAGAAAAAGAAGTGGCAGGCGGCAGAGGCTGTAGGATGAATTTTTTTTAATGACAGAAGTTACTTCTTTGGGGGTCTATAATGATAGGAATGATGTCATACAAAGTTATGAAAAAATGATATAGAAGAAAATAGTCAATTATAAGGGTTATATCATGAAATAATGAAAACTATCCAATAGCCAGTGCTGTGAATTAAATTGTGTCCCTGAATAAAAACGTTCTAGTTCAAATTCTAACATCTGTGAATGTGACATTACTTGTAAATAGTTACTTTGATTGTCCTCCAGAGATTCCAGATGCAACCAATCCTGATGACACCTTGATTTTGAACTTTTCATCTTTATAATTGTGAAATAATAAATTTATGATGTTTCAAGCCAACCAGTTTGTGGTATCTCGTTACAACACTCCTAGTAAACTAATATTCCCAGGTACAGGTGTTACACTTAGGTATCATGAAGAAGGAGACATCTTGTTTAACTGGAAATAAGGAATAAAATAGGACAAGATGAATGTAGACTAGTATATTCAGTTGTTAGAATAATAAAAAAGTGTCCCTATTTGTCTCTATTAGGTAAAAGTGGTATGAGGATGTAGCTCAATGGTATACCATTTATGTGAATTCAATCCCCAGCACCACCCACATAAGAAATGATTGAGGTGACAAGAAAATATTGCAGATTGGAGAAAGAAGAAAAGGCAAGAAATTCTCAAATTTGAGAGAAGAGTATTAAACAGTATAGAGAAATGTAATATGATTGCTAAGTAGCATTAATGTCTGCCTTGAAGTTTGTATTTGGAATTTAAATTGGAGGTAATTATCATGGTTACATGTTTTTGGTCACCCAATTCAACTTGTAAACATGCAAATGTAGAGTAATGAGAAAATTAGATTTACTTTAAATTAAGGGTATTTTTTCCAGCAGAGATGTCCAAAAGAAGAGTTGGGCAAAGGGAAGTGAGGACATACGTGGGGGAGCATTTGTGTTGATCAACTATGAACATATAAAAATTTAAAACAGGTTAGAATTTATGATACGTAAGAATGTAAGTAAAATCATGGGGAAGAATTCCTTTTGGATAGTTTAAAAGCCATGGAATAAACAGATTTTATTTAAGGGGTGAACTAATTGTTGGAGTAGAGCTATTAGAGGTAATTAAAGTAGCGGTTGAAGAGAATACTTTTGAAATTGAGATTTTGGACAGATATGTGTGGAAATGAACCACTGAAGCTGGATATAAGATAAATGAAGAAGGTCAAAGAAATGAAATGGTAGGTATGAGAATGATCATCCACATAGTAAAGTCATCAGAAATTGGGACAAGAAGCCAGGTACGGTGGCACAAGCCTATAATCCCAGCACTTAGGGAGGCTGAGAAAGGAGAATCACAAATTCAAACCAAGCCTCAGCAACAGCGAGGCTCTAAGCAACTCAGTGAGACCCTGTCTCTACATAAAACACAAAATAGGGCTGGGGATGTGGCTCAGTGGTTGAGTGCCCCTGAGTTCACTCTCCAGTAGCAAAAAAAAAAAAAAAAAAGAAATTGGGACAAGGGTACTTTTGAAAGGAATGATAGAGGAATGAACAGAAAATCATGGTAAAATGGAAGGTGACCTTGAAGTCAGGTGAAAATTATAACAGGGAAAAGTAGCAGGTTATATAATCTGATGACATGAGATTTGAAGATGGCTGTTTTTTGGAAGTAGAGAAGGAGCATGACCTGGAAGTTGCATTGAGGAGAAAAGCAGACAAGCTCTTAAGTCCAGTAGCAGGAGGGTATGTGGGAAGGAAAATCACCCACTCTAGAGGACTATGGGAAAACAGTGCATTTGAGAGAAAGCCAGTTTACAGATTGAGTAAGAAGGTGGAGACATCATTCAGATAGGAAGAAGAAGAGGTTGCGGAGGGTTTTGCTAATGACAGTGATTTCCAAAGAGATAATATCAAATACTGAAATAATACTGGAACATTCCTAATGCAAGAGGGAAGATGAGATATAGGCAGCATCAAAAAAGAAATGTATTTAAAAATAACAAGTTATTTGAGAAACTCACTCTGAGGAGTTAAATTTTAGTTAATAGATAAAATCATTCTTTTTTCTCTGCAAATTATATTGAATTTTCTTTTTCTGAAAGTATATACTTGAGGCTGGAGTTATAGCTCAATAGAGTACTTGCCTAGCATGTGTGAGGTACTAGGTTCAATCTTTAGCACCACATTTAAGTAAATAAAATAAAGCTATTGTGTTCAACTACAAATAAAAAAATTGTATTGAAGAAATTCAAACATTAAAGAAACATTCATTTTAAAAGGAAAAAAGTCCCTTTAATTGCACAGAAAGTGGAAAACTTTTGTTTTCAGAATTTGAGTTTCTGTGTCAGAGATGTGGTAAGTTTTCTTTTCAGTTTTGAGAATGTAAAAATTTATATTTCTTTTTGTACAAATTGGCTGTTCATGTGCCCAAACTATTTTATACCGTCTTAATTTTATTTTTCTTATTGATTATTATAAGATTTTAAAAAATATTTTTAGTTGTCAATGGACCTTTATTTTATTTATTTATATGTGGTGCTGAGAATTGAACCCAGTGAGTCACACATGTGAGGCAAGTGCTCTACCACTGAGCCACAACCCCAGTCCATGTAAGATTTTTGTATTATGTTGTGCCATAGGAATTTTCCATGATTCTGGCTAAATATTGGCACTCTCACAAGTTTAATCATAATATAATGGATATTAATTGTTATCTCCAAGTGAATATGATATATACGGCTCTGATGTTTATTAATTTCCACAATATTCTTTAAGAGAAGATTGTGAACATAGAAAGAAATAATGAAAGATATATTGCTAAATACTACAAATATAGTGTTAATTCCATATGAATAGTAGCCCCAATGTAACTCCTTTAAAATATAGACTCACTGTAGTGTTATTTAATTGGATATAATATTCAGTATTTTATCAGGACAATAGTATAGTCCAATTTTTTTGCACATCATTAAGTATACCAATGTTTTAGGCATAACAGAATATTACTACATTGTCCCTGCTTCATATTTTAAAATTTAATATATTTAATATTCTTAAGTCTTCCCATTCTCCCTAAAACAAGTTTTTGTTATTGGAAACTGTGGTTTGAAGATATAAGGTGATCAAGGTTATACAACTATTTTGTGAAAGAGTCTGAACTAATGAAATGTCAAACATCAAATATATTATGGGAATTTCTTATTTATGTTTAAAATACAAATTTTAATCTATAAATAATGACTATGAAATAAAAGTTATTTTATTTTAATAAATATATAATGTAATTGAGTATTTTAGCTATTAAAATACTAAAAATTAATTTAAAAGGACTTACAACCTTGGAAGAGACATTTCCCCTGCCTATATGTTGCCAGGACTTCAGCATTATAAGTTCACACTGGCAATATTCAGCGATGACATCATAAAGAGACTTTGAACTGCAGAAATTTAAAGGGAACAGAGTAGTTATATGTTATATTACCTAGATATTTCTTAAATGTAGCCTAAAATGTAGATGTGTCAGAATACTTTTTTAAAATTTGAACTGAGAGAATCTTTGTGTTATAATCAGTGTTAAATAGACTACATTAAAATGAGATAATCAAGATTGATAATTATCTAATTTTAATGCCAGCCTATTTAACCCTACGTGTGTGTATGTGTGGTATGAAAGAAATATCAGGTGAAAGGAAAATAAAAGAATATAAATATTCCTCTTAAAGAGAGCAGTTGTAAATACAGTATATTTTCTTCAAATTCACTTTTATCTTTAAAACCTTTGTATATGTTTACAGTGATATTTCTACAACATGAATATTTCTTATTCTTGGTTATGTAATTTCAAAAAAGTTAAAATATATTAAAGTGGTATCAAGAAGTCTGAATGATGTGGCCCCCATCATCTGAAAACAGTTAAGTTAGAAAAACTTATCAACTGCTTCTTGGTAGGAATGTTATAAACATGAATTTTTCACTACAGAATTGAAAACTCTTTTGGCCCATAATGATACATACAGGGGAAAATGTCTTTACATATTTCTATATAATATCTTTTGATGCATCTTTCTGGCCCCGGAAGTTATTAATTAGTATTGGAGATCATGTATGAATCATGGGTTTGTTTGAGCTATCATAAGGCAAGGGGGATGCTTTTTTGGGAAATCTTGGTGAAATTCCACCAATCCAGACTGCTCAGATTATGCCAACAGACTGCCTTGGCTCACACAGTCCTAGGTTCAAATGGTGCCCCCTGGAGGTAGAGAGGAGATGGATGGATGCTGCCAAGCCCCAAACAACTAGTTTTTCCCATCATCATAGTGTTTTCCTCAAGAAGCCTGTCACACTGAAACCCTTTAATGTTCCTATCATAAAAATAAAATGCGGGGGCTGGGGTTGTGGCTCAGTGGCAGCGCGCATGCCTCGCATGTGTGAGGTACTGGGTTTAATTCTCAGCACCACATATAAATAAATAAAATAAAGGTCCATTGACTATTAAAAAAATATTTTAAGAAATAGACCCAGTCTTTGATAGACACAGTCTCCACCAGAGCTGGTCCCCATCCGATCCCGTTTTTCACTTATTTCTGTGTCTTGTCTTTACTTCTTAAATTTCTCATACCTTTACTATTTTTAATCTGACTCATCACCCTAGATTGGGGAAATGTAAATGCCATGCGAGATGTGACAAGTTAGGCTCATTAATTTTGTCTTTTTTTTTTTTTTTTGGTACCAGGATTTGAACCCAAGGGTACTCGACCACTGAGCCACATCCCCAGCCCTATTTTGTGTTTTATGTAGAGACAGGGTCTCACTGAGTTGCCCAGCGCCTTGCTATTGCTGAGGCCGGCTTTGAACTCGGATTCTCTGTCTCAGCCTCCCAAAGTGATAGGATTACAGGCCTGTGCCACCGCACCTGGAAATTTTGTCTTTTTCGTGGGGTCTTTTTAGTTATACACAGCATTAGGAATCATTTTGACACAAGTATAAAATCATGGAGTATAATTTGTTCTAATTTAATCCTTTACTAATCTTTCTGCTATTTATTTATAGTTTTTTAAAATTAATGTCTTGCTGATTTACTGTGATGTGTTTGTATATGCACATGGGAAAGGCCAAATTCATTCCACTGTCTTTCTTTATTCCATTCCTTCCCCTTTCCTTTCATTCCCCCTTGTCAACTGCACTGATCTATTTTTATATGTCCCCCCAATTTTGGATTAGCCTTCACCGATCAGAGAAAACATTTGACCTTTGACCTTTGGGACTGAATTATTTCACTTAACATGATACACTTCATTCATATTCTCTTTCTTTGATTTAAGTGATTTATTTAGGGTGTTAATATACTTTTTACATGTTTTTATTGGTGCTTAAGAGTTATAATTCACCACACTGTTTTATTGAGAAAAGCTATATTATTTCTTACTCAAATCTTATTGAGTCATCTAATTTCTTAAAAATGCATAATTTATTTTGTGAACATAATATATACATGTAACAATATAAAATGACATAATAATACACAACTTGAGTTAACACATTCAAATTTCAAGCACAATTTCTGGCAATCAATACAATGTAATTTTCTTCTTTCTTGATTCACAAGTTTATAACCAGCAAAATCCTGGAACACTTCTAAGGATTTCTTCATTATTGGGAGGTGAAAAACCCCTAAGCCTAAATTTGTTTTTATTTATTAAAAATAGTTAATTATAATGAGGATTTTTTTACATCAGGGGAAAAATTACCTAATAAAACTGAAGTAACCCACACCCATCTTGTTTAATGTATGCTATTATCTCCTCTAGTATGCCCTGCCCCCATTCATCTTGAAGCAAGTCTTTTCTTGGATGTGTTTTAATATGTATCTCTAAAAGATAAGATTTTGATTTTCATGGAGAAGTTTCCAATTGTTTTTATTTTCTTGTTTTTAAGTTTTTAATTGCCATGTAGTATTTGGATATATTTATAGAATACATTGTGATAACATGATATTATGCATACAATTTGTAATGAACAGATTAGAAATATTAGCATTTCCAGTCCTCAGAATGTTGTCATTGTTATTATTTCTATGTATTAGGAAACTGTAAAATCTTCCCTTCTAGTTAGTTTGAAGTATGTAATGAATTACTGTAGACTACATTTACCCTACCATACAATATAATGATAGAATAATTCCTCCTATCAAACTACATTTTTTTACCCATTCTCCAACTTCATATTCCAAAATTTTTACCCTGTAGTAATCACTACTCTATGCTTTTCTTCTGTAAGATCAACTCTTTTCTGCATCCACAAATGTGTGAGAACATGTGATATTTGTACTGCTATGCCTGACATTTCACTTAACATAATGCCCTCCATTTTAATCCATATTGCTGTACATGAAAGGATTTCATTGTTTTTACAGCAGAGCAATATTCCATTATGTACATATGCCATATTTTCTCTATCCACTTATCAGTCAGTGAACACATTTTTAATTCTGTATCTTGGATATTGTGGATAGTTCTGTAATGAGCATGTGAGTGCAGA
Source organism: Geosciurus inauris (assembly GCA_004024805.1). Classification (NCBI taxonomy): domain Eukaryota; kingdom Metazoa; phylum Chordata; class Mammalia; order Rodentia; family Sciuridae; genus Geosciurus; species Geosciurus inauris. The sequence continues at coordinate 20,347 of PVHX01015016.1, read as the reverse complement.
TATCTCTTTGATACAATCATTTTCTTTCCTTTGGCTAGAACCCTGTGTTGCAATTACAGGGTCATATTGTATTTCTATTTCTAGTTTTTGGAGGAAATAGTATACTTTTTTTTTCCATAATGGCTGTGCTAATGTACATTCTCACCAACAATGCATGAGAGTTTTCTTTTCCTCACATCCTCACTAGCATTTGGTATTTTGTGAGTTTTTGATAGTAACCATTCTAACTGGAGTGAGATGATGTTTCATTATAGTTTTTATATGACTTTCCCTGATGATTATTGAATATTTTATTATGCTTGTTGGTCATTTATATATCTTCTTTTGAGAAATGTCTATTCACATCTTGGCCTTTATTATTAATCAGATAATAATGATAATTACTATTTTTCTTATTATTTTTACTATTCAGATGTTTAAGGTCTTACATATTTGGATAATAATACTTTGTTGTATGAGTAGTTTGAAACCATTTTCTTCAATTCCTTATGCTGTCTCTTCACTCTGAAAATGTTTATTTTTGTGATACAGAAGCTGTTAATTTATTTGATCTCATTTACATATTTTGCTTTCCTTCCCTGAACTTTTGGGTCATTTCCAAAATGTCTTTGTCTATACTGATGTCTTGAAACATGTGTCCTACATTTTGTTTTAACTGTTTCAAGTTTCAGGTCTTTCATTTAAGTCTTTGGTCTACTTTGTATTGAGTTTTGTGTATAGGGAGAGGTAGGGAGTCTAGATTTTTTCTTCATATGATAACCGTGTTTTAATAGCACCATTTACTGAAGAGACTGTCCTTCCAATGTATGTTCTTGGCAATTTTGTTTAAAAGCAATTGGCTACAGAAAAATTTCTGGTTTCTCTATTCTGTTTCATTGGACATTGGTCTATATGTTTATTTTTATGCTAGTACCGTGCTATTTTCTTTAAAATAGATTTGCAATATGTTTCAATGTCAGGTATTGTGATGCCTCCAACTTTTTTCTTCATTCAAAATTGCTTCATTATACTAAGTTCTTTTTTGTTTTCATCTGAATTTTAAGACTGATTTTTCTATGTTTATAAAGAATGTAATTTGTATTTTGATGACGATTCCATTGAATCTGTGTATTACTTTGGCTAGCTTGACCACTTTAGCAATACTAATTCTTCCAATCTATGAATATGTAATTTCTTTTCATTTTTTGTGCCCACTTTCATTTCTTTCATCAGTGCTTCAGCATACATAATTATAGAGTTCTTCTAATTTATTGCTTTAAATGAATCCTAGGAATTTAATTTTGTACCTATTTTGACTAAAACTTTTTATGATTTCTTTTTTAGGAAATTAATTTTTGACATATAAAAATGGTACTATAATTTGTATGATTATTTTGTAATCTGTGACTTTACTACATTTATCAGTTCTAACTGCTGTGACGGGGTCTTTAAGTTTTACACTGTAAAAAATTATACCATCTTCAATCAGAAATAATTGGACTAACTTCTTTACAATTTGGATATTCTTTCTTGTTCTTGCCTAATTACTTGTGTAAAAATTCTCATAATATGTTGAATAAGACAGACAAAAATAAACATGTATACCCTAATCATAGATGAAATATTTTCAGCTTTTTCCTGGTCATGATAATATCAAGTGTAGGTTTGTCATACATAAATTTTACTGTGCTAAGTGGTCTTCCTTATATACCTAATTTGTTGATAGTTTTTATTATAAAAAGATGTTGAATTTTGTAAAATGTTTTTCTATTGAGAGGACCATATGATTTTGTTTATTGTTTGACTGATACAATGTATTACATTTTTTCATCTTCATATGTTGAGCCATCCTTGCTTAATGGGGATGTATCCTGTTTGATCATTGTCTATAATTTCTGATGGGCCCTTGAATTTGTTTTGGTATTAGTCTATTTAGATTTTCTATTAATTCTTGATTAAAACTTGTAAGATTGTCTTGTAATTTATCTATTTATTCTATGTTTTATATTTTGCATATAACCCATAATTTCTTATAATCAACTATATTCATTTTTTCTTTTTTTATTTGTTCAAATTAGTTATACATGACAGTAGAATGTATCCTGACATAAATAGAGCATAAATTCTCATTCTTCTGGTTGTACATGATGTAGGATCACAATGGTCATATAGTCATATATGCACATAGGGTATTAATGTCCAATTTATTCTACTATCCTTCCTAATCTCTGAAACTGTGATCTACAAATAAACATTTCCTCATATAAATTGTTCTTTTAAAATATTTTGGTCACAATGATGAAAAGTTTACTAAAATAATAGGAATAGGTTAAGATGCAGAATGCAAAATAAAGGATAAAGATATTTTTCATGTTTCTCGATTGTTCAATAAATTTCTCATTCAAATATTTTGTCTCCAGGATTGACCATGGAAACTGACTTTGTCTTATTTTGCAGTTATTTCAAAGGAATACAAAAAATTAAGATTAGGTGGGATGGGTGACCAGCCAAGGAGCTGTAAAGAAATCAAAAAGGGGGCTGAGGCTATAGCCTGGTGGTAGAGTGCTTGCCTTGCATGTGTGAGGCCCTGTGTTCCATCCTCAGCACCACATAACAATAAATAAATCAATAAAGATTAAAAAAATGAAAAAGGCCAGGCACACTGGTACATGCCTGTAATCCCATTGGCTAGGGAGGCTGAGACAGGATTTCAAGTTCAAGACCAGCCTCAGCAACTTAGTTAAGCTCTAAGCAATTTGGTGAGACCCTGTCTCAAAAAAAAATTAAAATGACTGAGGATATGACTCCGTGGTTAAATGCCTCTGTATTCAATCCCTAGTACAAAACAACAACAACAAAAAGAGCAAAAAGCCCTCTAGGATGTATATAATAAAGCTAGAGGAAGGGTTATATTTAGTTTGGGCTACATAATCTCTTTTAACAAAGGTTTTGAGAATTAATTATCAATACTATAAGAAAGGCAACAGATATAAGCATAAAACTAATTAGAAATAATTCACTGATACAGACCCTCTTAGATTTCCTAAGGACCTTACAATCCTTTATTATTCAATTACATTAGTTTGTATGTCACAAACAATTAGGGGCTGGGGTTGTAGTTCAGTGATAGAGTGCTTGCCTAGCATGTGTGAAGCACTGGGTTTGATCTGCAGCTCCACATAAAAATAAATAAATAAGGGTTTAAAAAAAGTTAAACAAAAAACAATTAGTAAAGTAAATGGTGCCAGTTGGGACTGGATGGGAGGAGGAAACTGTATTGTTTTGCAGTGGCTACTGGATTTCAATCATTTAAGATAAAAAGTATATAGTTAACAAAACTGTACTGTATCCTTAAAAATTAATAGAGTATATTTATGCTGTATGCTTTTGTCAGAATAACAAGCAGTGATTGAATATTTATTTCTTCCTTAGTTCTGTGTTAGTTGTAGTAGAGAATATAAAATAATTATATGATATATCCTTTCCTATTATCAAATCACAGTCGACATAGGAGACAAAATGTGGGTACACGACTCAATAGAAAATGATATGAAAAGTAGATGACAACATAACGTGAGGTGGTACTTCATAGAGAACTTTTTAAAGGGTGTAGAATTTAACATGAGCTTTTAAAACTTGGTAGAATGTGGATATGCTGACATTCAAAACCAAGAGAAAATAGCATATTTTTATTTTTTGGAGTGCTCCAAGTTATTCAATTGTGTAAGCTAAGTTGGACAGGCATTAGGATGCATTATTGATAATAAAATACATGCTGTTTTTCAGAATATTTTAATCAGTACTTCGGTTGTTATGACGAAACAACCTGACAATAACCACATAAAGAATAGCTTATTTTGGTTCATGGTTTCAGAGATCTCAGTCCATGCTCAGTTGACTCCATTGCTCTGGACCCAAAGTGAAGAAGAATATCATGGTGGAAGAGTATGGCAGAAGACAGTACCTCAGGAGATGTCAAAAAGAAGCACAGAGAGCTTTGCTCACAAGAAATAAAATAAAAACCCCAAAAGCATGCCCCCAGTGACCCACCTTCTCCAGCCATAACCTACTTGCCTACAGTTATTGTACAGTTAATCCATATCAGTGGATTAATCCACTGATTATCTTGCATGTGTCATAACCTAGCCTCTGAAAATTATTGCTTTATCTTACACATTAATTTTTAGGTGACAACTTATAACTAAATCATAACATTCCTCCAATGGTTCCCAAAAGTTCAGGCTCATTCACAATGCAAAATACATTAAATCCATCTTCAAGATTTTTCATAGTCTTAATAATTCCAAAATTATCCAAAATATCCAAGTCCAATGTCTTATCTGAAACTCAAGGAAAACCTTAAGGATGAAATGGAAAATCAAATACAGGAGGCATACATGACACCAAATATACAAAACTGCAACAGACCCACAACACCACACGTTATTATGAAAATACCTAACATACAGAATAAGGATATAATTTTGAAGACTCCCAGAGAAAAATGGCAGATTTCATTTAGAGGGAAACCAACCAGATCTCAATTGATTTCTTAACTCAGATGCTCAAAGCTAGGAGATCTTGGAATAATGTATTCCAAGCACTGAAAAAAAATGCATGCCAATGAAGAATACTATACACAGAAAAGTTAAGCTTCAGAATTGACAATGAAATAAAAACCTCTATGATAAACAAAATTTAAAATAATTACAAGTAGAAAAGCAGCACTAAAAACATAATAAGATATTTCATGAAGAAGAAATGAGAGGGCTGGGGTCATTGCTCAGTGATAGAGCACTCACCTAGCACACATGAGGCACTGGGTTCGATCCTCAGCACCATTTAAAATAATAAAAAAATTAAGGTATTTGTCCACCTTTAACTTACATATATTAAAAAAGGAACAAACAAAAAATAAAATTGAAAACCAGCAAAGGGAGGAACTTCGCTAGAAAAATAGTCAAAGGAGAATCTAATTCAAATTAAAAACTAGAAATAACCCCAAATTATAGAAAAAATTCATCTCTCAATGATAACATCTAATGTAAATGGCCTGAACTCATCAATGAAAAGACATAGTCTGGCATATTGGATTAAAAAAATGCCCCAAAATATGCTGTCTCCAAGAGACTCACCTCATAGACAAAGACATTCACAGACTGAAAGTAAAAGAATACAAAATAAACCTTTCATTCACATGGGACTTGTGAACCAGCAGGAATTTATGTCCTCATATCATGTAATGTGGATTTCAAACCCAAGTTTATCAGAAAGGATAAAGAAGAACATTTTATACTGCTTAAGGGAATTATATATCAAGAAGACATAACAATCTTAAATATTTATGCCCTTAAAAATGGAGCATCAACACTCATCAAAGAAACCTTTCTCACGTTAAAGAATCAAATAGACCACAACACAATAATACTGAGTGACATTAACATGCATCTCCTATCACTGGATATATCCTACAAACAGAAACTAAATAAAAAAGCTATAGAAATAAACAGTGCAATTAATAATTTAGACTTAATAGACATATATAGAGTATTCAGTATTAATGACTGAATACACTTTCTTCTCACAAGCACATGGATCATTTTCTAAAATAGACCATATCTTAGGCCACAAAGCAACTCTTAGTGAATACAAAAACCATAAAGATAATACCTTTCATTCTATCATATCATAAAGGAATGAAATTTGAAATCAATGATAAAATAAAAAAGAATAGAAGGTACACTTGGGTACTAAGTAATACACTATTTTTTTTTTTTTTGTACCGGGGATTGAACTAAAGAGTATGCGACCACTGAGCCACACCCCCTGTTCTAGTAATACACTCTTGAATGACCAATAGATAGCTGAAGAAATCAAGGATTAAATAAAAAAAATATTAGAAGTAAATGAGAATAACTACACAATATATCAAAACCTCTGGGACATTATAAAGGTGGTCCTAAAAGGCAATTTTATTTCATTGAGCTCATTCGTTAAAAGAATAGAAAGTCACTAAATATATAACCTAACATTACATCTCAAAGCCCTAGAAAAAGAAGAAAAAATCAACAGCAAAAACAGAAGACAGGAATTAATTAAATTCAGAGCCAAAATAAAAAATATTGAAACCACAAAAATTCAAAAATCAATGAAACAAAAAGCTAGTTCTTTGAAAAAATAAATAAAATTGGTAAACCCTCAGCCATGTTAAGGGAATAAAAAAGAGAAAAAACTCAGATTTCTAAAATTCATAATGGAAATGGAAATATCACCACAAACACTAATGAAATACAGATGGTAAGTGGAGAGTATTTTGAAAATTTATGCTTCAATAAAATAGATAATCATGAACACATCAACAAATTTAGAGACATATGATCTGCCCAATTTGAATCTGGAGGACATAGAAATTTTTAAAACATGAATTTCAAGCAATTAAATTAAAGATGTCCTCAAAATCCTACCAAAGATGAAAAGTTCAGGACCAGATGGATTCTCAACTGAATTATACCAGGCCTTCAAAGAACTTACAACAGCACTCCTCAAATTATCCCATGAAATAGAAAAGGAGTGAACTCTGAAAATCGCGTTATGAAAATCTAGTATCACTCAATAACAAAACCACACAAAGACATATAAAGGAAAGAAAACTTCAGACCAACATCTATGATGAAAATTGATGCAAAACTTCTTAAGAAATTACTAGCAAATTGCATACAAAACATATTTAAAAGGTAGTGTGTCCTGAACTTTATGAGTGTTGATTTCAATATTTTTACTCAATTGAACTCACCACTATATCCAGTGTTTAATACCACATTGAGAGGAGATGCTATTCCCTAAAAAGAATATGGGGCCTTTTTTTGGGTAATGTACTCTGGAGTGCTTAAATCCTTCCATCTCTAGGGAAGAGTAATTGTCAAACTTGACCTGGCATCTGGGTTTTTAGTGTACTATTCCCAAGTCATTACAGCCACTTCAGAAAAATGTCTTAGACTAATATGTATTAAAAAACAAACAACACCACCAACAACAACAAATAAAAAAGTCACAACAATGTTCTTCAGCATCCCGCTACTCTATTGTTCTTGGTCAAGTTTTTGAAGAAGGATGTTTCCTTTCTGGGGTTTCAGCTATTCTGCAGTTTGTTTATTCTCAGCTCTGAGCCTAAGTGGTTGAACTTGTTAGAGGGGTCTATGCAGTGTTTCTCTGTAGAGTTTCACACTCATCTTGATGGGATTGCTAAGACTCTCTCTTTCTTAGAGTTTCAGACCATGTGCTGGGGCAAGGACAGTGAAATGCATAACCTACTCTCCAGCCCTTTTTAGGCTTGAAAGAGGTGACTCAGGGCTCGACAGATTTTGTTTGAATTTAATTGTTCTCAGTTCTCCACCCTACAGTGTCTTCCAGGTTTCTAAATCCAGAGCTCAGATCATCTACTTGAAGTGAAAGAGTAATTCACTCTTCTCAGCTTTGTATACTCAATTTAGCAGTTATTAATTTCTGTTTTGATTTACTCTTGGGGAGCTTCTATGATATTGTGGCTTCCTCTGAACAATTTTATTCCAATTCCCAATGAGATAGAGTACATGTATTTAAAGAATGTTAAAATTATATTTCATTAAAAGTAAATAAGTTAGTTAATTAAAAAGTGAGTAGAAAGATCAGTAAATTAGAGGAAGGAGAATAGGGGGAAGGAGGAGAGGAGGGAAAGCAGGAAAATTGAGATTGAAATAAAATCCAATGCATATATGATTATTTTTCAAAATTGAACAAAGTACTATGCATAATTATAATGTGGTAATAAAGAATAATTAATGAATTAAATAAGTTGGAGTATGAAGTCAAAAGGAAGTTTGGAAAATTCAAAATATGAAAATGAGAAATTGGAAGCAAGGTCATGATTACAGGCCCTAAAATGTAAGGTGATATATTAAACCTGATATGCTTTTGTGACTTTCAATGCTCCACTGAAATAGTTTAAACATGTAATTATTTGAAGTGGCTTTCAGCTTCTCTATTTGCCAGTGCATGAGTGATGTAATTATAATTGTTATTATATTGGGATTTTGTCCATAAGTCTTAAATCACTGCTTTTCCTGTTTGGAAGTGACAGAGAAATCCATTTGGGATGTCTGGCTACTGGGAACAAACCCTAAAAAGAATTTGGGGCCTTTTTTTGGGTAATGTACTCTGGAGTGATTAAATCCTTCCACCCCTAGGGAAGAGTAATTGTCAAACTTGACCTGGCATCTGGGTTTTTAGTGTCTCCCCAGAGTTCAACTCCACAGGAAAGGCTGACAGATCACTTTGAGTTGATAGCATATGCTAGATTTCCTATAGCCTGCCTGCCACCCAATTATGAATTTCCAAACATCTCTCCCCATATATAATAATGCCCATCTAATCTATCTCCTATGACCCCTTTTAGCTGCTGGTTTGTGCCACAGAACTCAACGAGATCAGGTTTTAATCTTCTGTCCCCAACACAATTATGCCTTCTTAGACGTTTCCCTAATCCTTTTCTGCTGGTTGTTCATACACTGCCACTACAGGACTCCAAGGAGGAACACATTGAACTCTTTTGTATACCACTGTCTTGTATCAACCTTGATCCATATTTTTATATCTGTTATGGGATCAAAATTTTCAAGGTGCACTTTAGGTTGGCACTGGCTGAGAAAGAGTGGAAGTGTTGCCTGTTCATTCGATACATCCTGTACATAAAGCTTTCATTTCTGCCACCTAAATATATCTAGGTTATGGCTGTTTCTTTTTTAAAAATATTTTTAGTTATACATGAACACAGTGTCTTTATTTTGTTTACTTATTTTTATGTGGTGCTGAGGATCGAACCCAGTGCATCACACGTGCGAGGCAAGTGCTCTACCATTGAGCCACAACCCCAGCCCATGACTGTTTCTTTTCATGTCTTCATTTTGTGATTTTTCATCATTTCATTTACACTTTAGTATAGGTCACCATTTTCTTCCACTTAAATTACTGTGTTGGCCTTATAATTTGTTAATCTGTTTTCATCCTTTCTCCCAACATAATCACACAAAAGGCAGAACAATCTTTTAAAAATGATCCAAAGATTATGTCACCCAATCACTTAACTCCTTACAGTGGCCTAAAAGGACCTACATGACCAGAGCCCTTCCAAATTATCTGACTCTGTGCCTTACCACCACTTATATAGGCACAATAGCTTCTTTGATGTTCCTTTATCATAAAAAACTCCTAGAGTCTTCATCCTTGCTATTCCCCCAGATGATTAAAAGTCTTGCTTCATGGTTTCTTCCAGGTCTTTGCTGATATAGCACCTTAATATAGAGGTAAATCCTGTACCAAATGTAATTCATCTCTGCCCAAAGCACTCCTGATCTTCTTTACCCTTTTTCATTCCTCTGTGTAGCACATATTCATATGCAATAATATAGATTTACTAATTTGTTTATGATCTGTCTTTTGCAGTAGGATATAAAATCTACAAATCTACAATGCCAGGTATTTTATATATTTTATTCACTGTTCTAATACTAAAACCTAAAAGAGTGTCCGACATATACTATGTAATTGATAAACATTTCTGAAATTTTTCTTTTTCAACTCAGTAGAAATTCTTTGTTTGTAAACCCTAAAACCTGACATTTACCAATCTATTATCCAGCCTTGACATGCAAATGCTTTAGTCACATTGAATGAGTACAAATAATATTTGATTAAGTCATGGTTCTGTATTAATTCTGCTATATATATTCATATGATCCCGGGAATATTCACACAACATTTCAATTCATGTGTTTGGTCACTAAATGATTATTGAGCACTTAGACACTGTTATACATACCAGATCCAAAGGGAGAGAATTTAAAATTATCATATTTTATAGGTCACAATTTATGAAAGAAGAAAAAAGATAAACACAGATGATTCTTAACTTATGATGATTCTTCATAAGATGAAGATGATTCTTCATTATTGAATCATTAAGATGATTCTTCAACTTATGATTTATAATGGTGCAAAAGAGATACACATTAAGTAGGACCTCTACATAAGCTTTTGTATTTCATTATTTTTTTCATCTAGCAATGTGGTAGCAATGAGATATTTCATCTAACAATGAGATATTTTCTCAGAACAATTCCAAAGATGACATGATGTCATCAGTATCAGCGTGAGCCTTCCACATCTTGATTGCAACATTTCTGCTACTTTATAGTGTGGAAATAGAATGCCCAAGCAGACTTCTATATTACCTCCTATGGGAAACAGGGAACTTGTATGTAAAAGGGAAGTAACAAAAGAATATAAGGCTATGCTTCCCCTGTATTGAGTACTCAGCCTTTAGATAATAATTGGCTGGGCCTGTGTTGGTACTATAAAACACCACTTCTGATGGTTGCCCTGATGTTTCCTGTTTCTTTTTGAGTTTCCTACAATAGCAATATACAATCCAATACTTTCAATACTCTTCAGTGATGCTGGACAGTGGCAGCAATCTGAGATTCCCTGTCACTCACACAATCATGTGCATAAGAAACATAATTTACAGTGTAATGTGTTTTTAATCTAGGATGTTCTGTATGTTACGTATTTTTAATTAATTTTGACTTACGTTATTTCCTATTTACAATTGGTTTTTCAAGACACAACCGTATTATAAGTAAAGGAACATCTGTACTTACAAAGTATGTATTATGATGGCAATAATAGAAAACAAAGATATCTAAAAATTAAGTTTTTCTCAGTTTAGAATACACTTATATAACTGTATATAAGGCTCCTGATATCCTTTCAGAAAACTATCCACAGTAGATAAAATAATGCAAAAGTATATATTCCAGTTACACCACCACATAAAATCATGAAATTATCAAGGAAGACAGAAGAAAGAAAGAAGGAAACCAGCTATAGAAGCCAGCAAATGAAGTGAATATTTTAATTATAAATCCTTAACTATCAATAATTAGCATAAATGCAAATTCCCCAATCCAAGGACACAATGGCTGAAAAGCTACAAGATAAGTCTAAAATATATTATTACCAGGGATTCACTTTATGTTCAACAATACACATAAGCTGAAAGTGAAGAGATGGAAAAAGTTATTCCATGCAAATGACAATCCAAACAGATCAGGGTGACTATCAGAGAAAATGGATTTTAAATCAAAATCTATTCACAAGAGGAAAAGAAAATCTTAATATAATAATAAAGAAGTCACTTCATCAAGAAGGTATAACAGTTATACATATACATAAACCCAATGTCAAATCAGTTAATCTGTAAAGCAAGCATTTATAGAACTGAAGGGAGAAATTGAACATAATACAACAGAAGTAGGGGATTCAATATTTCACATTCAACAATGGATAGATTATTTAGAAAGAGAATCAATAATAAAGCAGCATATTTTAACTCCACTTTATATAAAATAGTTCTAACAAATGTACACAGAACATTCCATCCAAGAGAAGCAGAATACACTTTCTTCTCAAGTACATACAGAACTACATCCTGAATAAGACCTATGTTAGGGCACAAAATAAGCATTAACGAATGCAGCAAGATTGGTATTATTTCTAACCACAGTGGTATGGAACTAGAAATCAGTTATATGAGGAAAACTGGAAAATTCACAAATGTGTGAACATTAAGGAGCACACTCTTAAACAATCAATGGATCAAAGGAAAAATCAGAAGGCTTGACCTCAACATCTCCTATTAGACCCCACCACACAATTCTGTTGCATTGGGTATTGTTTCCAACATATATTTTCAGGAGACACGTTCAAATCAGAGTACTGTAGGTCTAAAAATGGGATAATATGCAAAGCACATAAGGAGTAAAGTAAATATAATTAGTAAATGGGAAAAAACACAAAATAATGAAAATCAAAACAAAACAAAACAAAAACAACAACAAAAAACCAACAACTTACCTCATTCGAATATAGGCAAAGAATCCAAGTAGGCATTTTTTTTTCCAAAGAGGAAATACAGATACCCAATAGGTATATGAAAAAGTGCTCAATAATAGTAATCATCTCTGAAATGCAAATCAAAACCACAATGAGATATCCATTCACACCTGTTACAATGGTCATTATAAAAAGTCAAGATACAAATGTTGGTGAGGATCTCATAAAAGGAAACACTGTGCAGTCTTGGTGGAAATGTAAACGGGTACAGCAATTATAGAAAAGCATATAGTAGTTACTTAGAAAACTAAAAATAGAACTTTCATATGATCTCCAGTTCTATCTCATGGAATATGATCAATGGAAATAAAATTATCATCTCAAGAGGTGCCTTCACTCCCATATTTGTGAAGCATTCTTCACTGTAGTCAAGACATGGAGTCAAACTTATTATTACTTTACGGATGAAAGGATGAAAAAAATGACATACACACAAAATAGAATATTATTTATCATTCAAATTATGTAATTTGAAATATCATGGATGAATCTGAGGAAATTATGCTAAGTGAAATAAACCAAGAAGGGGAAGATAAATGCTTAACAAAAATACCATTAGCATGTGGAATACCAAAAAAAAAATCAAATTCAGAAAGAATAAAATCATGATTTTTCAGGGGCTCAGGGTGGTTTTGCTAAAGGTACACAAAGTTTTGTAGGATGAACAAGTTCTGCAAATCTAACCACAGGATGTTGACTATTTTAACAATATTTTATAGCACTTGAAATTTGCTAAATTTAAAAATTTTCATCACAAAATGGTAACTTTGTGATGTTATGTGTGTTAATTAGCCTGATTATGTTAATCATAATAAAATTTTTGTAGATTTAAATTTATAATTTTAATACATAAAATATACTTCAATGTAAGTGGAAAATGAAGATAAAAAGTAAGATAAGCTTCTCGAACTTATCTCTAAAATAAAAATGTCATTTACTAAACAAAAGACTACCGCAAGGGTCACATGATGAAAAAGCAACTTGATTAACTTTGAAAAAGGGAAAACATTATGCAATTTTAAGGTATTACAGTGGGGTGCTCATATTGAACTTGCACAATGTCAATCCTTTGTTATAGGAGTGCTCATCAAAGATATAATTGGTCAATTTTCTAACTCCATCAATGAATCTCTAATTTATTTGCCTCATTCTGTGTATCAAAAAGATATATATCACCTTTATTAGTACCAGGCAAAATATACTTTATCTGGGAGAGTTGCAATTTTTGAGATTTTCTTCTATCTTCTTATATGACATATTATATATAAATGACAGATATTTAAAATATTTAATTTGTGCAACCACTCTGGAAAAGCAGTATGGAGATTCCTTAGAAAGCTTGGAATGGAGCTATCATTTGATACAGCTACCCACTCCTCTGTCTTTACTGAAAGGTCTTAAAATCAGCATACTGTAGTGACACAGCCACATCAATGTTTATAGCAGCACAATTCACAATAACTAAATTGTGGAATCAACCTAGATGCCCTTCAATAAATAAATGGATAAAGAAACTGTGGTATATATACACAATGGAATATTACTCAGCATTAAACGAGAATAAAGTTATGGCATTTGCAGGTAAATGGATGGAGTTGGAGAATATCATGCTAAATGAAGTAATCAAATCCCCCCAAAACAAGACGAATATTCTCTCTGATAAGTGGATGCTGATCCATAATGCAGGGGGAGGGAGGCAAAGACGAAGGAGAGGAGGGGAACAGGCATGGGGACAGGAAAGATGGTGGAATGAGATGGACATCATTATCCTAAGTACATATACAACTACACACATGGTGTGACTGTACATCATGTGCAACCAGAGAAATGAAAAGCTGTGTTCCATCTGTGTACAATAAATAAAAATGCATTCTGCTGCAATATATAACTAATTAGAATAAATAAATAAATAAATAAAGTAATAGGTAGAAGATCATGGAAGTTTTAGTCTGTTTTTAAATAATTCAATAACAAGCACATCCTTTATAGTGGAGATAATACAAAGATAGCAAAACTTGATGGTGGTGATAGGATATTGAAGTCTACGATAAGAGTAGATGGTGAATCCAAAATAGAAACAAGGAAGGGAAAGTGCAGAGTCATTCTTGATCATCTTTTATAAAGAGAAAAATAGAGTTCTGTCAGGTTGTAGGAAGATGTATACTTCTCCTGGGAAAGAGGCACAAGGAAGATTTGAAAATATAGCATTATACAAATGCAAGAGAGTAAATGTTTCTACTTGGCTATGTATAAGAAAGCAATAAATTATTCTGGATATGTTTGTTATTTGGCATCATCACTTATCTTTTCCTCCTTTTTCACTATTCATACATAGGAGGGAAGCAGAAAGAGGTATTGAACCATAGTGAGTGACCCGTCTTTTCTAAATATTTAAAGTTCTTGAGACAATCTTTACCCAATTATGACATGACTAGACTTTTGAAGGGCCCAGTGATGCAGTACAAATTCCTCAGGTTTTGCCCCTTCCTTTGCTCTACATCCCAAGTATATTTCACATGATATAATTGAGGTAACATAGGATTAAAGGAGAAGTCAGGGTAGCTTTAATTTTTTAAAATATATTTAGTTGTAGATGGACACAATATCTTTATTTTATTTATTTTATTTTTATGTGGTGCTGAGCACTGAACCCAGGGCCTCACATGTACTAGGGGAGCACTCTACCAATGAGCCACAACCCCAGCTCCAGCTTTAATTTTTAAAATGTTTTTTATTAGTGCATTATAATTATATGTAATAGTGTGGTTTATCCTCACATATTCATACTATCACTTTATCATTCTTAATGGCACCTTTTCTGAGGAATGAATAAATAATAAATGCAGACATACAATCCAAGTGATAAAACTTGATAGTATGGCTTCATAAGACAAATAAATTCTAAAAGAGAAGTTCCATGCTTCAGAAGCAATTAGTTAAATTCTCTAAAATAATTTACTCTCCTTGATGTTTGGTCCACTGAAAATCTATTTTAGTATGTGCTTTCATTCCAGTATAGTTCTAAAATAGTGTGCACTGTTTAATCTCTTCAACAAATAGTCTTATAAAAGGCAGAGAAGTAAAAAGGATAAATAATGATTCCTTTTATTAGATACTTCCCTAACATAAAGCTGAGCTGGAGATAATGCAAGATGGAAACTTTGAGAGGGAAGTGGGGAATTTAGTTATTAGAAGAAAGATCAGAATGGCCAATTATTATATATGATGACAAAAACATTGACCTAGGAAAATTCCTCACTTAAGCTAAATGCTGATACTCTATTAACAAATTCAATATGACTTTAAAAGCTTTCAAATATGATATTCAGAGTAATTGTAGTTTTATTACCTATGTTCAATGTTGGCTGTGTTACTTAGCTTTGCATTGCTCTGACAAAAATTATATGAGGACAAATTAGAATAAGGAAGTTTATTTTGGCTCATGGTTTCAGAAGTTTCATTCCACAGTCAGCTGACTCCATTACTCTGGGCCCAATGTGAGGCAGAGCATTATGACAAAAAAGCATAGTAAAGGAAAACTGATCAGTTTATGGGAACTGGGAATCAGAGAAAGAGAGTACGGAGCTATGGACAAGATATAATCACCAAGGACGTGTTCCTCGTGATCTACTTCATCCAGTCACACCTCACTGGCCTACAGTTACAACTCAGCAATTCATTCAAATTAGGAGTTCATCAGGTAGATTCAGCTTTCACCATTGCCTGAAAGTTCCGCCTCATAAACTTACAGCATTGGGGACCATGCTTCCAAAACATCAGCTTTCTTGGGACATTATTAGCTCCAAATCATAAGACCAATTTTTACTTCTCAGTGTGTTGTAATATCAATGCTTTGTAATAAAATATACTAAAACATAAGTAAATTTGGATGTAGGCAAATTGCTAAAAGTTATTATGTACTACCAGTTTCACTGTACACTGAAAGTTACTAATATAACAAAGAGTATTGGTTTTGATTTGTATTCAAGACTTATTAGCTATATAAAACTTACAAAGAAATATATTGTTGGGGCTGGGGCTATGGCTCAGCGGTTGAGCACTTGCCTCGCATACGTGAGGCACTGGGATCGATCCTCAGCACCACATACAAATAAATAAATAAAGGTATTGTGTTCATCTACAACTAAACAAAATATTTAAAAAAAAGAAATATATTGATGCTGTGGAGCAAATCCTTGAGAACTACTTAGCACATGAATCTCATAATTCCTTCCTAATTGGACCTTGATGACATGTTCCACTTTTCTAGTACAAAATGTTATGTACATTTAACAATAGCCTTCAGTTTTTAGAGCAGTTGTTCAGAGAAAAATTGAGTAGAAAGTACAGAGATATCACATATATTCCTTGCCTGCACACATGTATAGTCTCCCCCTTTATCAATATCCTACACTCTGATTCTACCATCAAGCCAAGATATAAGAAGAAAAGAAAATTACAGGCACAATCTCTCAGGAAAATAGACACAGCTGGGGCATTGGTGCATGCCTGTAATCCTAGTGACTCAGACTGAGTCAGGAGGATTGCAAGTTAAAAGCAAGCCTCAGAAACTTAGGGAAGCTCTAAGCAACTTAGCAAGACTGTCCCAAAATATAAATAAATATTTTATACTGGATGGAGATGTTATTTGGTGGTTAAATGCCCCTGGGTTCAAACCCTGGTACAAAACATAGACACAAAAATCCTCAACAAAATACTAGAAAACTAAATAGGATGGCACCTTAAAATAAATCATACACTGTGACCAAGTTCGATTTATTCCTGGGATGAAAAGATGCTTCAATATATGCAAATTCATAAGTATATTATGTACAACCCAACATCCTTTCAATATGAGACTAAAACACTTGACTCAAACAGCTTGGAGAAGGAAAGATGTATTTTGGCTTACCATTTCAATGTCTTCAGTAAGTGGTTGGCTGACTTCATTGCTTTTGGCCTGAGGTGAGCCAGACTATCATGACAGAATGTCATAACAGAGAAAAGCTGTTCAGCTCATGGCAGCTGGGAAACAGAAATGGGGGGGGGGCAGAGAAGACATATATTCCTGAAAGCCTATGACCTAGTGACTTATATCTCCCAATCATGCCCCATCTGACTATATTTTCCACCACCTTCTAGTAGTACTTTTGAATTATTAATTTCCCCAATGAATTAATCCACTGATGAGGTCAGATTATTTATGATCCAATCATTTCCAAATATCCTCAATTTCACTTCATTGGGAACAAAGTCTTCACCACTTTAGTTTTGAGAGAACATTCTAGGGCCAAACCATAACATTCTACTCCTATTCCTGCAAAGTTCATACCCATCTCACAGTGCAAAATGCATTCATTCCATCTCCAAAAATCCCTATATTAACAATTCCAGCATTCATCAAATCCAACTCTAAAATATCCTCTGTACTGAAGACAACTTCTTAGATATAAATGTCTGCTAAAATAAATGAAAAAAGTTACATGCTTCCAATATACAATGACACACAGTAGACATCATTCTCACTCTAAAATTGAGAAGCAGTAACCACACCCACTGTGCCATGGCTAGATCAGCTTCTTTGTGCCAGGGTGACAGCATGGTAAAACAAGTTCTCTGGACCAACTTTTTAGGCCAACCTTTGGGAGCAGGTCAACCTGGATTTCTTTTCTTAAAGCAGTCTTTCACATGAATTTACATTTTTATACCCTTGCATGTGAAATATACTGGGTATTGATGGTATATGAGTTGCCCTCAAGGCGTCTTCCCTATTGTTCCAGTGTAAAGTACTTAGCATTTAATATTGCTAATCTCTTCTACAACCACACCTTCCTTGGACTCAATTTTACATTTAACTTCTGCTCTGCTTTGCACTTGATATTATAACAATAAATCTGGTGAAAAGCAGTCAGCAGTACTCATGACACTGCCTGAACACTGTGCCTGCCACCTTTAAAATTCCTCCACCAGATTAACTAGTCCATCACCTTTAAATTCAGCTTCATACAAAATCTTAAGGGCATAAACCAAATGTAGATATGTTCTTTGCCAGAATGTAACATGTGGCTTATATTCCAATTCCTAGTAGAGTCTTCATTTCCATCTGAAACTACATGATCAGTGTTTACTGTCCACATTTCTAGCAATATTCTCGTCTTTTGAGCTCACATCAGAATTTTTCATTAAGCTCTTGTTACAATATTCAAAGACTTCTCTAGTCTGCATCTCCAAAATTTTTCAAATGCCTCCTGTAAACTAGTTCCAAAGGCTTCTGAATCAGGTCATCATGTGTATTCACAGCAATGGCCTCACTTTTCAGTATCAATTTTGTAACTCACATTTTCATTGGTGTGACCAAAATACCTGACACAAACAACTTCGAGAAGGAAAGAGTTTTTGAGCTTATCATTTCAGTGGTTTCAGTCCAAGGCCAGCCCATTCCATAGCTCTGTGCCTAAGATGAGGCAGAACTTCACTGCAGAATGGCTTGGTGGAGGGAAAATTCTCAGTTCATTGCAGCTCACAAGCAGACACACACACACACACACACACACACACACACACACACACAGAGTGAGTGTGTGTGTGAGAGAGAGAGAGAGAGAGAGAGAGAGAGAGAGTGGGAGGAGGGTGTCCATGATCGAAATGTAGTCTCCAAGAACAAACCTCAAATGACCTACATACTCCAATCACATCCAACCTGCCTACAGTTTCCCCAACTTACTTGTAGTTGATTCCACTTATGAATTCATCAAATGGGATAATCCACTGATATGGTCAGATCCTCATGATATGATCACTTCTCAAAAGCCCCACCTCTGGATATTGCTGCAGTGGGAAGATATCATCAACACATGAGATTTTGGGGAAAATTTCATCTCCTAAATATAACATCATATAATCAGATAAAAATTATATGATCTTTAAAATAAATATAGAAATAAAGCACTTGAAAAATTCAATAAAATGATGCAATAAAACTAAAAAGTGAACAGGATTAGAAAAAATGTACTTGAGCACAATAAAGGTCATATATGACAAGCTCACAGATAACATCAGACTCAATAGTAAGTAAATAAAAGATTTCCTGCTAAGATTCAGAAAAAAAGGAAAAGATATCCAATCTTATATCTCCTTTTTAAAAATCTTATTTCCCAATGTTTGATGTGAAAAGTATGGTTTTGTCACATTCATTTCAATATCTTGTGAAACCATCATAAAATCTTGTCCACAATAGAAAGTTAGAAATTATTCTACTCTTAGATTATGCTGATCACAATTTGAATACAGAATGTGATGCTTAGAGAATATAGGTTATGATATATATTTTGATTGTATGCAGAAATTAGTCTTGTGACATAGCAAAAGTTCTCAGATATCTATGTCTATATAGCTTTATCTGTATCTATATCTACACCTTACATCATAGAGGAATGACAGAGTTTATCATTTGAATGCCAGAAGTGTTAGCTTATGGGTTTCTGGATGGTAGACTAGAGTTTTTCCTGACAAAGACTGCCAGAAGCCTTACTGTGTATTTAAATGGTGAATGTGCCAACCATTTGACTTATATCCATGAGAAATTAAGGTGCTTTCTTTCAGAAGACCCACCTGCTTTTTTGTTTTTTGGACCAGGGATTGAACTGAGGGCATCTGTCCACTGTGTCACATCCCCACTTCTATTTTGTATTTTATTTAGAGACAGGGCCTTACTGAATTGCTTAGTGCCTCACTGTTGCTGAGCCTGGCTTTGAACTTGTGATTCTCTTGCCCCAGCCTTCTGAGACTCTGGGATTATAGGCATGTTCCACCACACCTGGCCACCTGCTTTTGAAGCCATGGTTTTTAAACTATTTCATGTTTATGTCTTTCCACAAACAATTATTCAAACTTCAAGAGAAAATTCAAGGCATCTTTTAGGCAAAATCTTGCTTTTCTCAAAAGAGTTTGCAAAGATTAATTTCATTTCTTAAAGTGTTTTTTAAATTATATATGACAGTGGAATTCATTTTACTATAATTATAGAAACATGGAATATATCTAATTAGGATCACATTCTTGTGGATATACAGGATGGTGGAATTCACTATGGAGTATGGAATTTCACTATAGGAAAATTCTTTTGGATTCATTCCACTGTTTTCCTTTTCCTGTTCACCCTCCTTTCTCTTGATTCCTCTTTGACTAATGTACTGAATATCTATTTTTTCCCTCTATCCCTTATTTTGTGTTAGATTCCAAAAAACATTTGACTTTTGGCTTTTTGGGACTAGCTTATTTCAGTTAGCATGACGGTCTACATATCCATTCATTTACCAGTGAAAGTCAAAAAACCATTAAACTTGGGCTGGGATTGTGGCTCAGCAGTAGAGTGCTCCCT
>PVHX01015015.1:36556-47986 GCA_004024805.1 Geosciurus inauris | reverse complement strand
CAAGTCCAGGTGCACACTTGAATCTAGAGGTCCTGAGAGACTTGTTTTGAAAAGACTTGAAATACTTAGGAAGAAAATCACAAAAACCAAATGCTCATTTGTGTCTGTTGTGAGTCCATGTTCCACCTTTTGAAGTGACAGCTTTGTGAACTCTCAGATTTGCCTTGGCTCTAAGTATATCTGGGGGCTTTTCTGTCCTGTCCTGCAACACGTGTAAGTTCCTTTCACTAGCTCAGAGTTTGAGCAAAGAAGAACCCTTCAGGGGCTGGGATTGTAGCTCAGCGGTAGAGCGCTTGCCTCGCATGCGTGAGGCCCTGGGTTCGATCCTCAGCACCACATAAAGGCAATAAAATAAAGACATTGTGTCCATCTACAAAAAAAAAAAAAAAAATACTGGTTGCATTGTATGCTAGTTATTTGACCTTGACTAAATATCCTAAGAAAAGTGTTTTTGTCTCTCTCTTTTTTAAAGAGTATTTTATTGTGTTTGGGGTATAGCACATTAACATCTTTCTGTACTAATCAGCAAAGCCACTGAGTCACCAAGGTAGAAAAGGAATGGTTTCCTTTTGGAGCATTCAGACTTCTAAGATGTCAAGTGTGTAAAGAGACTTCGTACAGAAAGATGCAGTTGAACACTGCTCTTGATTCTAAGATAAAGTCCTCAAAGAGAGTTACTTACCTGGCTATCCAGGTAAGTAACTAAATCACTAAAAGGATCTGTCTTATACTCTCAACTTTTCTTCACAAAATTATTTTTTTTCCTTCAAATTCCTTTGATATATTTTCTAGAATAACCTTTGTAGCCATCTTACTTTTTCAATTCTATGCCCCCCAAAGAGACTACCCAGAGTACTACAGTCCCTGTAAGCCTCATATGTCCAAAACCTGAATTAATAGTTGGATTTATTAGATTATGTTTAACCTGATAGCATAGTTTTCCTAGTTGTAGTTTTCATCCCTGTAACTTCAATTATACATACATCTGAGTACTTTGCACATCTTAACTAGGATATACTTTAAGAATAAAACAATAATGAAGAAATCTTAAACTTCAGTAGATTTAATGTTATTAGTAATTTTGATACAATTTTGAAAGAAGTCAAGTATTTTAAAATTAGTGATACAGAAGGAAAAGCAAATAAATAAATATAAATATATTGGTAAAATTAGGAACCAAGATTTTCAATTAAAAAGGATTAAAATCAAAGAAGTTAATTTAAAAATATGTTCATCTGAATTACAGATATCAATAGGAATAGGAACCTACTTTTTGCAAAAGTAGATTTTATTTTTTAGAGCATTTTTATATTTGCAGAAAAATTGAGGAGAAAGCAAAGAGAGTTCCCAGATGCCTCCTACTCCTACTCCTTTTCTCCTAGTATTAACATCTTGCAATAGTGTGGTAATTTATTACACTTGATTAACCAATATTAATACATGATTATTAATTAAAGTCTACAGTTTAAGGTTCACTCTGGGATGTGAAGTTCTGTGAGTTGAGAGAAATGCATGATGTCATATAATCATTATTATTGTATTATATAGAATTATTTCTTTATCCTAACAATCCCCTATGTTGCATTTCTTCATCTGTCTTCCTCCCCCAAATTTGACAACCAGATAATATTACTGTTTATATAGTTTGTCTTTTCCAAAGTGTGGCATACAGTGGATGGAATTATGCAATATGTTGCTTTTTCATATTGGCTTCTTTCACTTTGCAATATGCATTTACATTTTTTAATGCATTTACATGGCTTGCTTTTTCTTTCTTTCTTTCTTTCTTTCTTTCTTTCTTTCTTTCTTTCTTTCTTTCTTTCTTTCTTTCTTTCTTTCTCTTTCTTTCTTCTTTCATCTTTTTTGGTACTAGGAATTGAACCCAGGGGGACTTAACCACTAAGCCACACCCCTAGCCTTTTTTGTCTTTTATTTAGAGACAGGGTCTCACTGAGTTGCTTAGGGCCTCGCTAAATTGCTGAGATTGGCTTTGAACTTGTAATCCTCCTGCCTCAGCCTCCTGAGCCACTGGAATTACAGGTATGTGCCACTGTGCCTGCTGTCCTGTATTTGCTTTCTTACATTATCCTTTACTTCACAGACCAGTTTAACTATGTACATTCTAAACTCCTTCTCTGACAATTATTCCACTGTGGTATTGATGGATTCTGTTATTGGAGTATCTTGGTTTGCTTGGGGTGATTTGTTCCCTTGCTTTTTCATGTTGTTTATGTGTCTACCCATATAACTGTATGGATTAGAGGCAGTAGAATTTCTTTCCTGTGAACTTATAGTGTCCCTGAAGGTTTCCAATACCTCACTGCTTTGGAAACAAATAATAGGAGACAAGTAACAATAAAAACCAATGCAAACAATATATAGCATTAAACCAAATAGTTCCTACTATGACATCTACAATGCAAACTATCACAATAAACAGACACAATATGATGAGCTATTGCTTATAATAAAAACAGCAAGTTTGTGAAAGGGTTTACATTTTTAAATGGTGGACAAGGAGAGAACAGACATGACATAGGATGTGATGATTATGAGGGAGGAGTAGAGAAGACAGAAGTAAAAGATTAAGGGAAGAGTAAAAGAGAACAATAGAGATTGGATCTTAGAAGAAAAGAGAATTAAGGGAAACAAGTAGGAGAAAAAATATATATAAAGCAAAAATTTAAAAAAATTAAAAATAAAAATAAAAGAATACAAAACAAACAAAATTAAAATATACAAATCAAACATCCTAGTTTACAAAAAACTAATCCATGTAAAATAACTGGCTTCACATATGCTAGAGATGAGGAGGAAAAAAAAGAAGCTATATAAATGTCCATGTACCATTAAATAGTGGAAATAAATTTAAAAAAAGAAAGAAAAAAATCTTGATGAAAAATTAAAGAATTCTTTCTGTTGGAGTTGAAAATATTCTCAGCTTCTCTTCTCAGCAATTTTAGGTGGAAATCTTCTGTAATAAGATGCTCCACCCTCCAGATTGCTGGAGTGAGAGAGGTAATCCCATAGGTAGAATTCCTGGAGGTAGGACATAGGCTTAGGCGGGCTCTAGGCTCTTTGCTGAATGCTAATTGGTGTGGAGATTTTAAATCAGTGCACCTCCAATGCCCAGTACTTGTGGTCCATTCTGGAAGATTTTACTCCAAAGATCTCCCCTGCATTCCACTTGTGTAGTGGGGGAGCCAATCCTTAGTCCTCTATGTCACCTGTGGACCTCACGTTTCCTGGTCTCGGGTTCAGTCTCCAAACAATTTCTCCCACCCCTTCCCTTCTGTGTTCCCAGCCAGATGCATCTCTCTCAGCCAGTCCTGTAAGCAGTTGGACTGGGGGGCGGGTAAGAGCCAGGTGGGTTTCTGCGACCAGTTGTCCCCTGTGTAAACTTCTCTTCATATTTGATTTTCTCCTGGTCATTTAAGCACTCTATGTTGTGCAGCATGTGTTTACTGGGCCTGTATTTTGGGTCAAACTCGGGTTTGCCAGGAATTGGCCCTGTCAGCTGCCGGCCCCTGTACAGCGGCTGCAAAATGGTTCCTTCCTTAGTCCTCCACATGCTGCCTGGAGAGGTGGCAGCTTCTTTCCCCTCACATGGATATTGTGCAGCATGTCCTTCAAGTTTGCTGGGCAATGTCCTTGTTCTCTAAACACTGCATACCCAGACAATCATTGGGCCTCCCAAAAATGTGGGTTACTTTAATTCCCTCATCTCTCTACTATGCTGATGGAGGACCTCTGTGGCTGGAGCTTCTGACCTGGCTGTGGCTGTGGTTGTGCCACTGGGGATTTTTCCTTTTTTTTTTTTTTTTAATTATAATCAGACTCATGTGTCTCTGGTCTGCTTTGCATGTCCAGCTTTAGGTCCTAGTAAAAAAAAACCCTCCCCACTTTTGTTTGTTCACTCACCATGTAGGAGAAACTGCCCATCTGCTTTCTTGGTTTCATGCCACACAGCAGCCAGGAATATGACCTCCTCTATTTTCCCATCTTGTATCTCCCTCCAAAAGGAATTCTCAATGAAAATGAAAGAATTGTCTTAACTGAGTGGTTGCAAATATGGTCAAGGATGTATATTCACTGCCTATGCACACTGCCCTTCTTTCCTGTTTCTTCTTGGTTCTATAACACTTACAACAAGAAAGACCTTTCCTCCTTTTGTGTTGACCCCTGGGCTGCCAGCTCAAGTGGAACTGAAACTGGTTGAAATAGCTCTCAGCTTCCCTGATCACCAGTACAAGGTAGGATGGAACAGAAAGTACTGTCTATCAGAGTTTTTTGTCTGGAATAGCTAGATCAATGCACTCCCAGGATGGGGCTGGGGCTGAGTTCTATGTGAGAAGTTGTGGTAGCTGGGGGTTAGCTCTGATTGGAACTTTGGAAATTTGTCAAATGATATATATTCCAGAGAGATCAGATTAACACACTCTGAGGGCCAGGCAGATGCCAATCTCTTCTGGGTGTCTGGATGTTGAGCTTTCATGGAATTCTACTTGAAGGTTGGGGTCACCACCTTGGGTTCCCATTGTATTTCTGTTGGCTGGTTTCTATTTGGATATTGTGCCATCAGTTTGAAAATTCTATGTCTAATGTGAAAAGCATCATTTTGCTTCCAAAACCAGTTCTGTTTTCTATTTTGGCCAGTGGTGTCATACTGTATCTTTCCATTTCCTCATTACCCTAAATATGGTTCTACTAAGATACACCAGTAGCCTCCTAATTTCTAAATCTAGTTTTTCATGCAATTGAAATCCCCGCTTGTTTGCTTGTTTCTCTTCTTTGACTTCTGCAACTCCAAGCAACTACAGTTTTCATCTAATTTCTCTGATTACTTTTCCCCTGCATCTTTCACTGGTTTCTTTTCCTCTTTGTATGTTAAAGGTCCAGCCACATACTCTGCATTGTCTTTCCTATCCCCTCGTCAGGTATTTCCTCAGTTATGATGACATAACCATCACATAAATTAAAATGATCAAATCACCATCACTAGTACTGACCCTTCTCTTTAGCTTCAGTGTTACATCTGCATTTTATTTGCCAGATGTTTCTATTTGCATATCCTGTCATCAGCTTGAAAATTCTATGCCTAAACTGAAATGCATCATTTTGCTGTCAAAACCAGTTCTTCCTTTTTTTATTTCTATGGGTGGTACCATGATTCTTTTTATCATCCAGCTTGAAGCCTCTGATTCAGATTGGAGTCTGCCTTCCCTTCCTAACCTCGCCTGTTCGTTCAGTTATGAAACCTGATTTTTCCTTCCTAATGTCCCTGTATTCATTCATTTTCTCTGGCCCCAGAGGTCGATGATCTCACATACTACACAGATAGCTGCTTATTTCTGGACCCAGAATACCTGAAGCATGGTGTGGACCTGAAGTGTTAAGGTATGGGGTGGGAAGTGATGATAGCAGTTTCCTAGACAATTGCTCCAAAGTGATTTATTCATGCTATTTTTGTTTTTATTGCTGACAGGTATCATTTTATTTCATGAAAGAAACTAGTGTTAAAAGAAGGAGCTATTCTTAATATTGTCATAGTTAGAGATGCCATTCTTTACTGAGGGTAAGGAGTTAAATGTAGACATACAGGCAGAAAGAACAGAATGAAGGCACAAAATGGACATTAGAAGAGTTGAAGAGAAGAGATATGAGCCTTATCACTCAAACCACATTGACTAAGCTATACTGCAGTCAGAGTGTTCTGAAATCCTTATTGTAGCATGCAGATTGGGACTGTCAAAAGGCTGTGTGTACACTGGAGCTTTTGCATCACTACAATGTTTTTAACTCATATTTTGTTGCTTTGGAGTTTAGACCCTCCTTCCTCCCATTCTTTGCTTTTTGATGGAAAACTAGCTCCCTAAGAGATAAAAACCACTTTATGCATTATTTGAATTGCTTGGATACTTTCCATATGATGTTCTTTTGGCTATAGGAAGATATTCCACAGTTCTGGAAGGTATGAGAGACAAAACTGCAATAAAGTCAAGCATAACAGTCTTTGTGTGGCTGTGGGCTGTGAATAAAAGTTAGTTTGGCAATTCAAATGAAATAAAAACACTATATAATACAAAGTCCTATTTGAGTTTGGGCAGGCTAGCCAGGGCTGAAACTGCCAAGAGACTACTCTGTTCTCTTCCTGCCATTGACACACGACACATTATGCAGCTCTTTTAGTTTCTCCAAGACACTTACCACAGATTGTTCCCTTTAGTGCATCTCCCAATGAGAGCTTTTGCTTCTTTGTAGTTTTTAATTTATATCTGTGCTTGGGGGTGTAGCTCATTGGTAGAGTGCTTGCCTAGCATGTGCGAGGCCCTGGGTTCAATTATCAGCACCACATACATACAAAATCTGTGATGTGATTCTGGTATAATTATTTTAATGAGTGGTGAGTACAGATTTAGGTTTCTACAAAGAGTTGTAGCTTTGATTTTGGTGTACCCAGTCTATATTTCTCCACTTTGCTCAGACTCTCATTATCAAAACCTCCTGGTTTTTCTTTTCGTGCTTTTCTGAGGAAGAAGATTCCTTATACTGGTATCATTCACTATGTTTTAGTTTGCAGGTTCTCAAACTTTAATGAGCATAAATATAACTTAAAAGAGCTAATTTTAAATGTAGTTTACAACTCCCTAGTTCCAAAAATGTTTATCTGGTATGGCTGGGATAGATTTTTTTAAAAATAGATTTTCTAGTTTCCTAGTACATTGTGAAATCCTGCTGTAAGCAACACTGATTTAGCAAATTTCAGAAAATATCTTTTCTTTCTTTAGCAATGTGTATACAAATCCCTGTTTTTCATTGTAAAACTCAAGTTTTATCCCTGTGCATGGAATTTCAAGTGTCAAAAGGTATAAGAACTATTGAGGGGCAAAGTAAGTAAAACCTACTTGGTATGTGAAGTTGATGGTGATTTAAAGTTTATAGCATTAGAATGCTGTTCAAATGTGATTCCTCTAGAAAACTTATTTATGCATTTCTAAAAATATCTTAAATAGAGAATAATCAGGAGCCAGCAATCTTTTTGTATGATCAGTCAATGGAACAACTAGGCTGTGGTTAGCCAAGTGAAGAACTGGGAAACCAACTCCTCCTCATACCTTATATTGTTCCAAATATGCATAAGATTTACCATTCTAGTTATTTGAAGTGTACATTTCTGTGGTATTAAGCACATCACATTGTAGTACAGTCACCACCACCATCCAGTACTTTTTCCTCTTCTCCGGTGGAAACCCTAGACCCATTAAGCCCTAACTCCCAATTCCTTTCTCCCTGTGGCCCTTGGAAACCACTATTCTACTTTCTGTATGAATTTGAATAACCTGGGAACCTCATATAAATGGAATCATATTATGGAAATCACATTCAGCAAAAGACCAAGCACCACTTGGAAGTTTGGAAAACTCAGGTTTATTACTCTGATGGACTCAGATGAGCTAGTGCTCTGAAATTCTGGGCCCCGAGCTTAGGTTACACAGGGTTTTTATAGAAACTTTGACATCATTTCTTAACCATTACAACATCGGTGGGTTTGAATTCTTGGTCCATGTGACCAGAGACCATGAGCAGGAATTCTTGCCATAAGCAGCTTTATCAAAGCAGGACAAAGGCAGAGGAGCATCTGCAAATGATAGTGGGGAGTGGCCGTTACCACCAGCAGCAGTTTCTCAAGGTGACTGCAAGCTTACACTCCTAAGAGATCAAATTTAAACAAAACTGTTCTCACAGAGTTATAGTTCAAACAGCAGTTAAGTGACATAGTGACCTATTACTCAACCTAACAATTAAGTGACACAGCTACATTCCTACAAAGTTCAGAAAGTTATGAGGCTCCATTTCCTTCTTCAACATGGTATTTGTCTTTTTGTGATTGGCTTACTTTACTTAGCAAAACGTCTTCAAAATTCACTCATGTTATAGCAAGTGTTAGAATGTCCTTGGTGAATAATACTCCGTTATGTGTATGTCCACATCTCTATCACATTTTGTTTATCCATTCATCTATTGATGAATACTTGGGTTGCATCTACCTTTTGACTGTTGTGAATAATACTTCTATAAACATGGCACACAAACATGTTTAAGTAAGAAAGCCCCTTTTCTAATTTAGGAAAAAAATCCTTGAAGTTAATTTTTGTACTTTTTAGATGCATAAACTTTCTCTTTCCTCAGTTACTTACTCATAAATTTGGTATAATGCTACCACTTGCTTGCAGAACACAAAATCCCTGGGTGATAGGTCTGTTGCATTATTTATTCATCTGTTCTGACACAAATAACATACTTGCTCAATAGGCAGTGAAGTCTGAAAGTGAAATACCATTCCAGAATTGGAATATAGGTTTGCCAACCAGTGACCTAGAACCAATCCATATGTAGTAGTACCATAATATACATAATACAGAGGTATTAGAGAAAAATAAAAAATATGTCAAATCCCCTTATGCCTATAACAAATTTGTTTCTAGCTCAGGTTTTTTGTTGTTGTTGTTGTTTTTGCAAGGAAGAAAGAAAGGTGGTTTTATCAATAATGCAGAACTCAAATGACTGAGTATCAGGTGGATGTGTTTTCAACAGTATAGGCAAAGAGAGCCCAGAACCTTTGCTGGAATAGAGGTTAGAGAGAGGTGTAGCTGGATGTGTGTGAGAATGTGTCTTTGGGGTATCCCCTGTGAGGAGGTTTTCCTGACTCTCCAACTATGTTAGTGTACTTACAGCACACCCTGACTAGCTCTGGAAAATACCCCTCTCTCTAGTCTGAAAGGCAATGAAACACTGTCCTAGCCCTCCTGGAATTTATACTCTGATTGTGGAGAAGTGGAACAGTTTAATAAAGGCAAATAGCCAAGAGAGAAGAGATATAATGAGTGGCTCAGACAATACGCTTCAGAGAAGAGGGGAATTGACGTGTGCTGATGCATTTGGAAGTCAACTCAGAAGGTGGAGGAGGGAGGGCTTGACTCAGAACTGGAAGAACAGGTGAGATCTGGAGAAGTAGATGGAACAGGCTCTCTGAGAGATGTCAACTCTTAGACATTAGACCAAACACAGAAGGCAAAATTTGACAGATTTTTGTGTGCGTGTGTGTGTGTGTGTGGCAGGGGAAGGGGAGACTTCCAATATCATGTTCTTTCCTAAGAAAAAAAGGCAAAAATAAAAACATTTTTAATCCAAGCTGCTCTTTTGTTTACAAAAACTGCCATACTTACTACACACACACACACAAAACTTTAAGCTTTTTCTTTTTTCTTTTTTAAGATAACTAGATACCACAGCTTGACAAGACTCTCTCTTTTCAAGGACTTGTTGCAGTGTCAGGAACCATTTAGCCACATCTCTCACCTTTGCATATTGGGTCAACCTGTGTAAAACTTGCAGCTTAAATTCTGAGGACACATTAAAGTAGCAGGTTGGGATTTGGCAGAACTGGGTCATTAGATTCACCGATAACTGTGCAAAGGATGCCCAAGGAATTAAGAACATAAGGGGTTTTAGGATTGTGTGCATCTGGTGAACTTCTGGGTAGTTTTGCAGTTTTTCTGTGATCTCTGAATCAGCAATTCTGAAAAGCAACTTGCATAATGTGCACAATAAATAGTCACTAAAGAGCAATTAGAACAAATAACCGTTGAACATTCAATGAAGAGGAAGTTTACACATTTCCCTAAAGTAATTAGTAGTCCCTTTCCTTGTTTTGTTTAAATTTTGTTTTTACCTAAATTACCTTAATGCTGCCCTTAGTGAAACAGTTTAAAATAAGTTGCTAGAATCAGATCTTTCTTGATTAAGTGTTAGCAATACTGAGGTTAATTGGACCAACTTTGTATTTGAAGCTGTTAAGTACAGATCAGTCGGGCTGATGTTTTCTAAGGAAGCCTTTCTCCTGTCTCCCAGTAGGCCTGGATTTTAAAACATGGTAATTTGCACCATCATATCTGCTGCTCCATTTTGTACATGTATCTTTGTAAGAAACAAAACATACAGAAACCTAATTACTTGGGATCATTTTCTTGAAATGGGAAGACTCCTTTCTTCTCACATTTTGCCTAACAACTAAACAACTAAACAAGTTGCATCACCTCAAGGGGAGCCAAGGCAAGCTTAGCTATTCTGAAAATAGTCTTGGTAGAGAGGAAACAGGAATTTCTGAAAACA
Organism: Geosciurus inauris; assembly: GCA_004024805.1. Taxonomy (NCBI): domain Eukaryota; kingdom Metazoa; phylum Chordata; class Mammalia; order Rodentia; family Sciuridae; genus Geosciurus; species Geosciurus inauris. The sequence continues at coordinate 37,813 of PVHX01015015.1, read as the reverse complement.
AAATATTCATGACCTTAGAACCAAGATGTCAAGTAAGTGAGATATGCCCCTGTCATTAACAAAGGACATCTGTGCGAAGACAATGGCTTTCAAACCTTTTGACCACTGTCTAGTGGCATAAGAACTTAAGGGTAATAGTAAAGCTTTTCTATTAACATCTGCTCACCCACCACATTCCAGCAGAGAATTTTATGTAGCTGTTTTTAAAGCATTCCCTGCTGCTGTTCACCCATCACATTCCAGGAGAGAATTTTAACAATGGAAGTATGGGTAACTCAAATTAGAACTAAAATTCATGTTTGTCTTAAAGACCAGTGAAGAAATGCATACTCCAAACACTATTGGAGTGAGCACACATCATTATAAACAATAGAGAAATCAAACAATCTTCAACAAACTGGATTGATAATGGTAAGCCTGAATGAAACTTCTGTATAACTAAAAAACAAAATTGCATTAATTAACACCAGAAACAATTCATTCATTCATTCAGCACACAAGTTTATACACACACATGTGCGCACACACAGAGTGAACACCTACCATGTACAAGACAAGCTATGGCCTCGGTTCACAGTGGTGAAAAAATAGACATGGTCTGGGAGCAATAGATTTTAAACCAATTAGTTAATAACAACTATGGCAAGTAGTATGGAATTAAAGCATAGTGTTGGTTATGATGGGGTGTAATGTCCAAGAGGTAATTTGGGGGATGTGATCACATAGACTTTGTAAAAGCTAAGCAGCTCAGAGATGGGTAAATTCCTGCTATTGAATCAGTTTTAGTTTCTTATAGCCAAATTTTAAGTAATGCTTACTAAATCATTTAGTAGATTTCTAGTTAGTAGCTCAAAGGTACATAAAAAAAGTACATAGCATCTTATATTGCTCATCCAGTCCTTAACAACCAAGGAAGAATTCAAAATTTTAAATCAGATCAACCAGGGGGGATCTTACAGCTTTCACAGACCCAGAAAATTTAGTATTTAAGGTAAGAATCGTCTTTTAAGTTTTTTTTTTGTCTGAATTTAGTTTTTATTTTATTTTATTTTTTTATGTTTTTTTTCCTCAAAAATTGCATTTTAATACATGTTATCAAACATAACAGAAAAAAACAAATTTTCAGAAGCTGTACACACTGTTCACTGAAAACATTTGTTGAGGCAAATAGAAAAAATTGTTACAATCATAATTTTTCTAACTTTGCACAAAATTATAAGCAGATTAAATTCTTCATATTAAACACCTTTATATGCA
>PVHX01015015.1:0-36456 GCA_004024805.1 Geosciurus inauris | reverse complement strand
TCAACCATCTTTACTATACCCATTCCCCTTTCCTGCCCCCTGTCTTTAAGTTTTCAAATGTTGAAAAATAAAGAAAAAAATAATCTTTTTGTGATATGTGCAACCTGCATGAAACTCACATCTCAGTGTCCATAAATAAAGATACTGTGCCTATTGTGACACAGCCACACTTGCTTGTTAATATGTTCACAGCTGCTTTTGTGTTACCATGGCAGAGCTAAGTAATTGTTACAGAGCCTTTTTACCTGCAAAGCCTGAAATATTCACTATCTGGTCCTCTACAAAAACGTTTTCTGTCCTTTGGCCTAGACTATAATAATGTAAAAGTGTTCCTTCCTAGCAGCAGTAGAAGAATAGGAAGAGGGAGATGATGGGGAGGAGGAGGAGGAAGGAGAAGGGAAGGAGAGAAGAAATGAGGCCCTTGTTAGAGAGAGAAAAAATGGGACCCAAGGCTCCAGAGAAGAAGATGGAAACCCTAGGAAGAGTTAATGTTGTAAGCTCAAGTCCAAAGGTACTATACAGGCAGAATTCCCTCTTCCTTAGGGGACAAAAGAGGTAATCCACACTCCACCCCCGTGCTCTTAAGGCCTCTTAAGGTCCACATACATTGTGGAGAGTAATGTTTTCTCATTGAAGTGTTAATCTCATCTAAATTATGCCTTTGTAGCGACATCAAGAGTGGTGTTTGACCAAATATCTGGATACAGTGACCTAGCCAAGTTGACTATAAAGTTAGTCATCATATTTTCTTAACAGATCTTAGAAAAAGAGTTCCAGAGTAATGACGGAAACACTTGTTTATAACTGCCTCAAGACTGGGACTGATATATACAGTGAGGCCAATAATAATCAACTGGTGTTGGGCCAAAATAATTAAGAGTGAGTTTTAGAAAATGTGGTATGCTAACTCCTGAAGGAAAAATGTTGGCTGCATGGATGTACAATAAATCAGTTGCAGCAAAACAAACAACAACAACAACAAAAAATCACCAAAGTTCTGAATAAGCAGAGATTTTTGGCAGAGACAAATTCTTAGGGACCTGAATTTCCTTAGAGTTTTTTTCCTCAGTAATCAAGAGGCAATATGAAAATAACTTAACTCCAGGCTTCAGGAGCCCAAACTCAGATTTTGTTCATCGAGCTGATTTCAGGACCTGTTGCTTTCTCAGATACTCTGAGCCCACATGAACCTTGGGCTCCCAGACTTTCTCTGAGCATTAATCTTTAAGGGGACCTCCAGTCTTTTCTGATTAGAGAGCCTGGGCTTAATTATCCCTTTGTTTTAACATCCAATGGGTCATTGCCTCACTGCATACCCTTTTTCCTCTGAACCTCAAATACAATACTAAAATGAGACTAGAAGTCTTACACTACAAAAGAAGCAATCAGAAGACTGGCACTGTGGCCCGTCCCTGGGCAGCACTATTTCTCCGTCTACTAGTCATTTCCGTTGAGTCCTTTTGTAGTTCCTCTAAACTGAGATTGCCAATAGGCCTGTTGATATCTCAGCCCAAGAATAGATGCCAATTCTCTATCCTTCTTTCTATATTAAACCTGTTCAACCCTTAGGGCCATTTCTACCCTTTAAATTTCCAAATCTAAAATTAAATTTTTTTCTATTTAATCAGATAATCAATCAAGGCACATTTTAATGATGTCAAAATTGGCATGGTTTGGATAGTTAACTGGTAAGTGCTTATTATTTGTCAAGAAATTTTTATTTGAATCTTATAGCAATCAGCAGGTGAATCATTACTATATTATTTTGCTGATTAAAAAAAAAAAGCTTTGTAAGGTTAAAAATATTCCTCAAGGTTACCAAGCATGCAAATGTCAGGCACAGGACTGTGAACTTGGGCTTGTTTGAAAAGTCTGATTTTTCCACTATGCCACCACAGCTGAGAGATCAAGCTTTTGTGCTCCTTGTTCGATGATACCTTATAGGACTAGCTAGTATAATTTATGAGTATGCAAGACCACCATCTACATAACTTTGTCAGCTGTGTTTTTTCGGTACTTAGAGTGGAGTATGGCAGATGTCAGGAAGCAACAGGCATCTGCTATAGCCAGAAATCAGCACCCACATAAACATCAGTTGCCTAAATGTTTTCTTTCATGTATCTTGATATTTCTCAGAAGTACACCATCTGCTCATTGAACAGATAATCAGAAAATATCTGTAGCAGTTTTGCTTGTTATCTCTTTTCTTTTCTTTTGTTTTTTGGAGCGGTGTTGGGCCTTGAAACCAGTATGTCTCACACTCGCTAGGCAAGCGCTCTACCATTGAGCTACATCCTCAGCCCTTGTTATCTATTATAATAAATTACTTTGGTTCTTATATATACTTAGTCTAGTTATGCAGTGGAAAATATCTCCCAGTTTATCACCCTAAAGAAAGGAGGTGTATGTAAAATGGATTAAACATGAGAGAATAGGTGGAGATGGAGAGCTCAGGCTCACACACACAGACAAGGAGCATTTTTCTCAGAGATGGAAGCTTAAAGAGGCCAAGTTGAACACAGAATAGTGATTACTCTTGAGTGACTTTGTCCCCACTAATCCCCTGCCCTTGCTACTTCAGATCCCCCCCAACAACCCACCAGGCGTCCCCACAATCAGCAATTAAATGCCTGCCACAAAAGGATTACTCAGAGACTTACTTCCTCCCTCAGATAGGCTGGAGTCTACTCTCCTATTTTATTCGGCTAGTCTCTTCTACTAGTCTATTCTACTAGGTGCTGGTGCCATGTTGTTGTAAAATATTTTGAATATTATTCTTTGGTATGGTACCAACAGTTCAATCTCTATTTCACCTCCTGGGAGAGAGATGGGAGATATGTAGAGGTGATAAAATGATCTAACTTAGTCCCAAGAATTGTTCTTTCCCTTTCTTTCAATTTGTTTATGTTTTCAGGGTTTTATCTATGAACCTGAACCTAACAGATAGAAACTAGCTTGTCCTTTGAATGAATGACTAACTTATTATCTCACCTTAATTCCTTAGTTCACTGCAATTATATTTTACTTTTGGGTTGTTTATTTTAATGACAGAATCACAGAACTCTAATCTATTCTCCAGATAAAATTTAAAATAATAGATCTAATTTCAGTAGAAAGTTAGCAGAGGGTACAACTTCAAATCTATTTCTAGAGAATTAAATGCACAGTCCTGGTTAGCAAACAAATAAATCTATTGCTCTTAATAACTTTTGAAAATTGTTAGCTAACTCCTATGATAGAACTCAGAAATCAGCCAGTTTAGAAATTTCTAGTTTTATTATTGCCTGTACAGGTGGATGTCAAATCATAGATACTGCAGTGAGATAGGCAATGAAAAGAAAAAGGATTAAATCCACTGTATTATGTTTTATTAATCATCATCATCATCATTATCATCAGTGGTACTATAAATTGAAACCAGGGCATTCTACCACTGAACTACATCCCCACCCTCATCCCCTTTTTAAAAATTTTTAAATTTTGGGACAGTCTCACTTAGTTGCCTAGGCTGGTCTCAAACTGTGATCTTCCTGCCATAGCCTCCTGAGTCACTGGGATTGCAGGTGTGCACCACAATGCCCAGCTGCCACTGTGTTGTTTTTTGAATCACTAGATAGCCATTATTTACATAGATGATTAAGTGAAGAATTGATACTTTCAGAGCATGTGAATATTATCTTTAGGATCTTTCCTAAAGTTTAGCTGGAAATGCTTCCTTTCAACTTCTTTGTGATCTGATTTTTCATTGTTAAGAAGTCAGGTTCCCAGAAGCAGCAGCCTTTTTTTTTTTCTATACATTATGTACCCATGTGTTTAAGTCAGTCTTTTCAGTACTATGACCAAAAGATCTGACAAGGACAATTTAGAGGAAGAAAAATTTATTTTGGAGATCACAATTTCAGAGGTCTCAGTCCGTAGACAGCCAACTCCATTGTTTGCACTTGTGGTGAGGCAGAATATCATGGCAGAAGAAGGTGGAGGAGGAGAGCAGCTCAGGACATGGCAATCGGAAAACAGAAAGAGCTCCACTCACCAGGGACAAAATATATACCTCAAATGCATACCTCCAGTGAACCCTCTCCTCCAGCCACACACTACCTGCCCATAGTTACCACTCAGTTAATCCATATTAGTAGATGAAGCCATGATTAGGTTTCACTTCTCCATAACCCAATCATTTGCTTCTGAACAGTCCTGCATTGTCTCACAGATGAGCTTTTGTGAACATCTTGTATCTAAACCATAACAGCATGCCATCTAATATGCCACCACAAGTTTTAAAAATAAATGCTATCAGGAATTATTTCAAAGTTTCCATCTGAACTAACAAACTTCAGTCTTAGCCAGTGACTTATCACTGTAATGATGAATAGATAAATACCTAGAGAATAAAACACTGCTGTGCAGATAGACTTTGCCACTTAAAAAAGAAAAAAAATAGAATTCTTAGGACAGTCTAGAAAGTTTCCAAAATTGTGATGAGCAAAGGAAGCAGGGGGTAGCTTTCATTTCTGCATCTCCACATGGCATGGGATTTTAATGCAGTAATTATCTTAGTGTTTAATGCTAATGAGTTAACTCTTATCCAAAATACATAGCAGTTATAGTTTGGAAGGAAAAAATAGAGAACATTGCACAACAGAAGTTCAAAGACTCCAGGAAGTTCTACTCAGATAAACAAAATATATTCCATAATAAAAGGAGTGGATAATGAGGCATGAGGGAGTATTTGGAATCTTAAAAGAAAAAGAATACAGTGAATGCTTTTTTACATTTTCACTGAGAAAGAGGAATCAAGAGGGGAGCAGTATCACAGGTGGAGCATCTATTCCATTTAGAAACCAAAATGTTACTAGAGGTAGCCAATTCTGGGTAGTATACCTGAACATAAAGGGGTAGTGAAGTTACCACTCTACTCAGAATTTGATAGGGTTAACATGTAAATTTACTCACTGATCCTGTGAGTATTATAACATTGAAAAATGACAGAGCTTGAAGGAATTAATTCATTTGGTTAAATATTTATTCAGAGTTTGCCATTAGAGCTGGTACTACCCACCCATTGAAGATAAAGCAGTTAACAAAGTACCATAATCTCTAAAGTTAAGAAGATTATTATCAAATAAATTATGAATGTAGTTTTGGGTAATGGCAAGTGCTATAAAGAGAAACGAAGATAAAAAGTATGAGGTTAATGAATGAATGGTAGAATTGTTTCCGATAGCATAGTCAAAAACCACTTTTTGTGGAGGAGACATTTAGTCAAACCTGAATGATATAAAGGCATCAAGCATATAAATGCCATTGGAAAGAGCCTTCCAGGCAAGGACAAATACCAGCACACTGGGCTTGAGGTGGGGCTGAGCTCACATATATGAGGAACTACCGCAAAGGATTAAAGTAAGTTAGCGAGGATGGGCAAAGATGAGACTGGAGAAGTAGTTGGGAGCAAATCAGGTAGGGTCAGTCTTAGTAAGGAGTCTGGATTTTATTCTAAATATGATGGGAAATCATTAGACGGTTTTGAGTATGTGTGTGTGTGCATATGGAGGTGATATGGTCTACTTTCTTTTTATAAATTATTAGTCCGTATGCTATATGGAAATTGTAATTTAGTTAGGTACGTGTAAAAGCAGCGAGGCCAATCAGGAGGCAATTGCAATATTTCAGGTAAAGGTGAGGATGCAGCAAGTGGCATTTTGGTGTCTCTGATGTAAATTTCTTGAGTTTTCCATATCCATTCAAATTTCATAGCCTGACAGGGAACTTAAAATTGTTTTGCAATGTTGTCATTGGTCATTAACAGTAACTACCATACATAAAGTATACTCAGCAATTTTTGAGTCATGTAACTTCATAGATGTATAAATCCACAGGCCATTGCATTTTTATTTTTTGTTTTTAGCAATGATAAGCAAGACTCAGAAGTTCTACAAGTAAAATATTCATTCACTTCAGTAAGCAAGCTATTTGGGAAATACACTCTGATAAGAATGAAGTATTGAAGCAGTAGAGGAAATAGTAAGAAAGGAAAGTAAAATACATTCACATTATAATAGGACCGGAACTGTGCGGGGAACTGTGAACTAGGCATAAGTTCATGATATAGGATCTATTGTGAATGCTACCTTTAACTAGTTGTGCTGTCAAAGAAATCAACCACCTCCACCTTAGTGCTTTGCATGTAAAATGAGGGGAGGGGGCTGGATGATCTTGGGATTTATGTTATCAGTGGACCACCAAGGTAAGGTTTAAGTCATCTCGTCACCATTTTCAGTCATGTTCACTTAGTCTTATTCAAAGTAGTCATCTGTTTAACCATTTGAAAAATATTGGCTATAGATAGCTTAGGAGTTGAGGGAAAGAGTTAAAAATAGAATCAAATAAATGGATTTTCTCTGAGCAAAAGACAGTCATCAGTTTCAAAGAATCTGAGGACTGGTAAGAGGAGAGAACAGCGGGGTGGTTTTAAGAGCTCTTCCTGGGAAATTTTGTGACTATCAGACTCAACATTAGACTAACCTTGCTGTGTCCTGCCCTGACCTTGTGTGCTATTTCAGTTACTGCCTCTTGAATCTGGCGTTCTTCTCTGAAACTCAACCTAAGACTTTACTTGCCTGAAGAATTCTATAAAGTGTACTGCTCTCAGACTTCCTCCAAGCATGCGTCACCTGCTCACGAAAGAGGGAACTCTAACTGGTTACTTCTTCTGGAAGCATCCATCTTGCCCACCCATCTTCACTCTCATCTATCAGGCTTCCCAGGATACTAGGTACATTGTGATTATTGTCTTCTTTTCTCTGGCCAAAGACAATTTTCTCTCCCAGTGTGCCCATTAAGTGGGCCCATCTTGTCCATGCATTCAGCCATTCCTGCCGGAACTGTACCATTCTGATAGAAGAGCCCAAAGCTCTTCACTTCTCCACAGTTTCTAAGGCTGCAGGGGTTGGACCATTCACCAGTGTATCCCAGCACCACCTCTAAAAGGCTGCTCAGTCATCATGAGTTTTCTGGTGGATGGCCTGTTCTACAGGGCTTATTCTACTTTTGATTATTTTTAGAAATGAGCTCGAAGCCACCTAGTGCTATGCTAAGGAACATCTGGCACTATCCCTCACCACCCTAGCCATCCACTCAGCTCCACTGACTCTCATGGAAGCAGTCAGTTATTATTGCTTGTCTAAAACGTCAGATGGTGAGTTTGGCATATTATCAGCACTAGGATCAGGGCCTCTGATCCACAGGCTCCTGTTATTTCTTTTTCAGGATGCATTGGAGATGTGAAGGATATATACACCATTTATTTAACAAAGTTATTATTATGATTTTAACACAAACTGTATGCCAGACATATGCATGGAAATTAGAAGTAGTGAAATAATAATCCTCCTAGTAAGTTCTGGGATATCTAGAAGACTTGGAAATAGTTATAGATTCTCTTCGCATGTCTTCCTTATAGCATATATGTAAATACAGTCATAGACTTTGTCCTAAACATACTGTAGTCACCTAAGGTAGACATGCAAACTACCGTGGGTTTTATTTTCTTTGGATGTATGAGACTATTTTAAAAGAAATGGACAAAATTCCCTGTCATATTGATTGCATTAAGATACCATATATATATGCATATATATATATATATCATATATATTCCACAATCATGGAAATCTAAATAGAACTAAGTAGCTACAACTTCTGCTATCATTTGGCAAACATGTAGAAAAGAACTCAGTCTTGAGTATTCCACGAATCCCAGGCTTTTTAGATGTAGGGGGTAATTCCACTGCCAAAGCCTGCCACAAAGGAGACCACAGGAAAATTTTCACACTGACCATAGCAATGATCATTTTTCTGTTGACCTCCGTAAAATTTATCATGATATTTGCTATTGGCAGGGCTGCAGATGAGATTGGGAAATGCTGCTGTCAACAGAAAAAGTACTTTAATATTTATGCTTTTGACCCTAAATGAAATTTAGGTGACTAATTTAAAAATGATTCATTTATTTTCACAGAGTATTGATTTGTGCATTGTTAGGTACTCTAAATATTTAGGTCTCTTCAATATTTGAATCTTTTAAGTGGTTCTTGAGGTATAATATGAAGAAAATAGGGTTGTGTATAAATTCAAATCCCAGAACTGGCATTTATGAATCTGAGTCACCTCTGGTTGCTTAAAAGAGCTTAAAGGAGGTTTTTAGCCTCTTTAGCTATTTTTCTACTGTAATGTAGGGGTAATAATATCTAATTCATCATATCTTTGAGATAATATGTGTAAGATATTTGTAGTGCCTGACATACCGTAAGTGCTTAATAAGTATTAGTCATTTATATTAATACAGTATCTGACATATAATATAGTTTTATAAATTATTTTCAAATGAATGGAAAAATGTATAATTTTAATATCAAAGAATCTCTTTTTCATAAATCCAATATATCACATATCATTTTTCTTTTGTGAATATGTATCCTCTTTCTTAACATCAGCCCTTTGGCATCATGCCAGGAAAGTCCTGGACTATTTTGTTTCTTAGGCCAGGCTTCATTGGCCTGATGAAGGATAATCCCTTCTTTAATGTAATCCTTTCTTTATGTGGACATGGAAGTATCACATACAAAGTTTGGAGAATTTCCTTTCCCAGAGATAATTCATAAACATTAAACATGGGGAGTCACAAAATTGTGAGGTGTTCTTTGGATTCTTCATATCTGGCCCTACATCATAAAGATTTTGTCAGGCTTGTTACTTTGGAATATTTCTACTAGAGCAAAGTGCATATTTCAATGTCCCAAATTAGACTGGAAAGTAGCATTTGGCCATTGCCTGCAGCAGCCACGTTCAATATCAAAGAGGGAGGCAGATAACATCAGTGGACAGACTCTTCTCTGCAGCCTCTCGTACAGTTAGATGTAGGTGGGGCTTGGTCACTGTTGGGAAATTTGAAGTAGTAAAAGGAAAGGATCCTCCCAAGAAAGGGCTGTGCAAACAATGTGGGGGATATTTGATGGCTTCTTTAACATTGTCTTGAATAAAAAATAAAAGAGACTTTATTAAAGAACTGTTCTGATGGATGTCTGTTTCTGGGAGTTCCAAATCTTTCCTGTACTGACTTATAAAAAATTGGTTGTTTAATTTCTGGCCTATCAAGAAGTTCTCTCTTTTCAATAACCAAAGTAGTGCCCTAAGTCCTGTCTCACTTTTATTGACTAATTTCATATTCCTTCTGGGCTTATTTATTGATATGGGAGTAACACCGTTGTTCGGTAGTTACTGTTTTCATCATATATTTTTAATTTTTTTTTTTTTTGTATCAGGGATTGAACTTGGGGGTACTCAACCACTGAACCACATCCCCAGCCTTGTTTTGTGTTTTATTTAGAGACAGGGTCTCACTGAGTTGCTTAGCGCCTCACCATTGCTGAGGCTGGCTTTGAACTTGTGATTCTCCTGTCCCAGCTTCCCAAAGTGCTAGGATTACAGGTGTGCGCCACTATGCCCGGCTTATACTTTTAATTTTTAAAAATGTGGTTACTTTTAAATTCTAACTTGACTGAATGGCATTGGTCAAAGTCAAGATAGCTGTAGGAAGGGTTAGTTACCTGCTAAGAGGTCTCTATTTTGATGTACTCCTATTAACGTGGGTCAAGCTGTCCTTCATGAAGGAAAAGAAACCTGAGCACATATTGTTACACGATAAGAAAATGCTGATATTTGACTGTTTTTGACCTACAAGACTGGCAATTTCACATAGTTCAACCTAATCCATCAGAGGTGGAGTCTTGCTTCAGGACAGAAACACTTTAATCAGGTTCATGGAGGTTGGTGTATAAACCAGAGTACCTCTTTCACAACTTTTAATGGCCATTACAACTGCCTTGGAAACAGCTACTGGTACGTTATACCAGGGTGACAGATCTTCCCTGTAGGTGGATCTACACAATAAACCAAATGATAAACCGATCTTTATCAAAGTTGCAAAAGAATGTATTTATTTATTTTGAAGAAAAAAAGAAGAATTTTAAAATTAAAAATACCATTAGAATATATACAAACACATCAGCCTCAAAAGAAACTGAGGGAGACAGATTCTTCAAGGCAAATATTTTATTTGGGAATAAGTAATGAGATGTAATCTGGGTGATGTGCGCCATGGCAAACCATGGGAGGGGGATTAGACCTTCCCAGGGAGGCACAGGAAAACAGGGGTTTTAAAAGGTAAAATGAGGAGGATTACATAAGTTATTTGGTTACAGTAACTACCGCAGAAATCAATATCAGTTTGTGAGCGAAAAGAGTGTGTCAGGTCAGCTTTTTTACCCAACTAACTTCCTTGTGATTCATGTAGCAAGCTGCTGTTTGATGGAATCTCTTGCAGTAGTTGCTATTAACAGGCAAATCATGGCCCCTTAGAGCCTCTTGGCCCTGTTTAGTCAGGTTTGACAACAGTAACTCTGTTTTGTTTCTGGCAACTTTCACAAACACAAACCTGAGCATATTCTTTAGATGTCCAAATTTTAGGTAACAATAAAACCGAAAAACGGCAAATCAAATACAAACAAAAGTACAAAACCCATAAGATTTAAATGAGCCACACTGATTAATGGGACAGTTTCTTTGGGTTTGTTTTATTTTTGCTCCAATTAAGTTGCAGATTACATTATTGATATGGCAATGACTTTAATAGTGGAGAATCTTCTAAGTCTTCTTGGGTAACTGTCCACATGCATGTGATCCTTCAGTTTTCTCCATACTCATCTCTGCTCTGAAAACTTTATTCCCATAGTATGGTGTAGGAAACCATTTGGTTTCCCCTTGGCATGGACGTATCATTAGAGCATTAAGACCATCTCTGCTTTTTTGACAGAGGTTGGAATTCAATGAAAATACCTTTCACATTTGAGGAATACTCTTTGGAGCCAGAACTATCACAAACACCAACACAAATCCTTCTTTATTTCTCATGGTAATGTCTTTAAAAGATAGTTCTAAAGTTGACACTTTTCCTGTCAGATTTCATTAGATTAGAACATTTCCAAGCTTCCATCCAAACCTTCCATCTCCTAATTGCTGACAAAGGATGATGGACTTCCCGTCTTTATGGATATTAAAAAGTTAAGTAATGACTCAGGAATTAAGTAACTATACAGGTTTTTTAAATATCAGTTTTTCCGTTGACCTTGCCAACATCTCACTTTATTATCTTAAGAAGAATAGCAACAGTAAACACATCTTTTTAAAGTAAGCCTAAATTGCATCAAAGATCTCTCATAGTAGTTCTCTCCCTCCCTCCTTTCCTCCCTCTTCCTCCCTTCCCACTCTATTTCTTTCCTTCTTTCATCCCATCCCTTCCTCCCTCCCTCCCTTCTTTCCTTCCTTCCTTTTTTCTTTTCTTCTTTCAGCAATGGTGTCCAAAATCAATTATGGCAATTCTTTTGACTTACAGCTGGTGAGTAGATAAAGGGCTCCTTGACCTAAATTGTTAGATGTTTAAAATATTGGCCAAGACATGAGAGTTATACTTTTAAAAGAGAGTAATTGGATATTAAGGGGTCTTCCAGAATGAACTCATCCTTCATTAACTGTTTAGAGAGCATTAATTGATGAGATTGAGGAATTCCAAGATGACTTCAGGAAGCAAAATCTTAAAATATAACTGATACAAAACTAATGAATATGGAAATTTATAACTGCTATGATCTGAATATTGGTATATCCCACAATTCATATGTTGGAATCTAATACCCAGTCTAATAATATAAGAGGTAAGGACTGGAGCTGGGCTTGTGGCTCAGTGGTAGAGTGCTTGCCTAGCATGTGTGAGGCACTGGGTTTGATCCTCAGCACCACATATAAATAAATAAATAATAAAGGTCCATCAAGAACTAAAAAACATTTAAAAAAGAGGTAAGGACCCTTGGGAAGTGATTAAATCATGAGGGCTTCACCTTAATGAACAGGATAACTGAGGTGTCCTTCTATTCCTTCCACCATGTGCAGATGCAGCAAGAAGTGCCGACTATGAGGCAGAAAACAAGGCTTGGACAGGCACCAGTTCTGCTGACAGCTTGATTGTAGATTTTCCAATCTCTAGAACTGTGATAAATAAATTTCTATTATTTATAAATTAGTCCAAGGCATTTTGTTACAGCAGTCTGAACAAAGAAATATATCAATGTGTTGTAACAGAAGAACTCTAGTAAAAGAATAGAGAATAAAAAGGACATTCAGAGAGAAGTAAAGCATATTTCTTTAAAACTCATTCATTAGTGGATTCAACAAACATTAATTGGGCAGTTAGCCCTTGAACTAGATTCTGGGGATGCAAACAACTCAGTGACTTTGCATGTATTATTTATTCCTCAAAGAATGTCTTTCTACTAGTTCTCTATTTGGAAAAATGCTCATTCTTCCAGATTCCATTCTAAGGACATTCCTTGCATAGAGATAATTAATTGATCAAACTTTTCTGCTTTGATAAATTACTTGTATATTTTATATTACTTGCATATTACTAAATAGATATAAATCATGTATTTACCAACTCAATATATCTATTAACTCAAGTAAAAACTTTTCATTAAACTTTTAAACTTTTTAGTATCTATTTTCCTTTATGAAATGGGTAATCTTATTTCTCATTCTCTAAACATTATATGGATGAACTTATTAATATACTTAAATATTCTTCAAATCCATGATTTTGTATTAATAACATAATACATACATAAATAGTAATTTAGCCATTACTCTATTTCTTGACAATTAGGTTAATTTCAATTTTCTGGTATTATAAAAAATATTGAAAATCTTGAATAAAAATGCTTGTACAAGTCTCTGATTATTTAGAGTTTTAACATTTTTATAAGTAATGTTACTGTGTCAGATCATATGCACACTGTGAAGGCCAAATTGCTTTCTAAAAGCAATGTTCCATAAGAAATAAATGAGCGTGATTACCTTACCACACTCACCCTTGTCAACCTTGGATATTATCATTTAAAAAACCTTTGTCAATTGGTATGTGAGAAATATCTTCTTATATCTTGAATGATTATTGTAGTTTTTACTCTACTTTTGTCTTTTGGATAGTTTCATTTTCCACTGTATGATTTTGTTTTCTGGACTCTTTCTAGGAAAATAGAAATTGAAGAAGCTAAAGAAAAATAAATTTAAAATATACTTCTGAAAAACAATATTTAAGTAGTACATATCTTGAATAAATTTTTAATTTTTGACAAGTACAGGATTAGAGTGTTTACCATTGTGTGGTAATAACTTAAAAAAAATCATTATCCTTGTTCATAGATTATTCTATGATTATTCATAGATTATTCTATGGGTCATCTCTCCTTCCATTTGCAGAATAATGCAAGTTATGTCAAGAAAATATGAAAAATCAAAGTAGTGTACTAACAATTGTAATGATATAGAATGGTTAAAATTAAACAAAAACAACAACAAAAAAATGGAGAAAAGACCCCCTGCATACTGACTTTTGGGAAACTAGCAGAGTAACTTGAGCTGTTGTACTGGTGGGAATGTAAAATGGCCAAACCACTTTGGAAAACAGGCAGATCTTCTTCAGGTTAAACATGGATGTACTATATGATCCAGCCATTCTGCTTCTATGCTTTTAAAAACTAAAAGGACAAAAACATATTTATGCACAAAAAATTTATATGAATGCTTACAGCAGCTTTAATTGCAATGGCCTTGAACTGGAAATAATCTAAATGCTCATGAAGGGTAAAAAATAAACAATGTGTGGTATATCCATACAGTGCAAAACTCCTCTGCATTATAAAAGGAGTGAACACTGATAGATGCAAAAATATAGATTAATCTCAAAATTATTATGCTGAATAAGAGAATGCAGGCCCAAGAGAGTACATGTACTGTATTATTTACTTTATACAAAATTCTAGAAGATGTGAACTAATGTATAGTAACTAAAAACAAACTATTGGTCTCCTGGGGTTGGGTAGAAGGAGGGAGGGAATGCTAAGGACCTTGAGGAAACATTTGGGATGATAGACATGTATTTTGATTGTAATGATGGTTTTATGGATGTTCCATCTGTGTGTCTATCTACCTACCTACCTGCCTATCTACATTTATAAACATTTATACTTTAAATTAGTCATTTACTGTGCTTCAATTATACTTCAGTTAAATTTATAAAAAAACAACAGGAATGAGATAGAATAGAATTGACTATAGGATCTGAGTTTTCACTATACTGTGAAAAACACTCAACTCCCTAGGACATACTTTTCCCATTTGTAATAAGAAAGGGGTTGTTTAACAGAGATCCACAAATGTAGATTTACAAGAGAAAACTAGGGTTAAACATGTTTCTTAATTCACTGCAATTGAAAAAAATGGTCAGCCATTCTATTTATCTGTAAGAATTGTTTAAACATCGTCTTGTTGTAAAAACCTAAACATTGGGCATTTCTTGATACATTAACAGATTCATGAAAATCTATCCCTCAACAGCTCTAGATCTTGTAGAACACGTAAGGTCTGGGTTGACCTTAGAGATTATCTATTAGATCTGTTCAATTCAATAGAGTGCCAAAATTAGTTTATTAAGTAGATTGGAGATTCTACACAAAATATATTTTGGGGCTTAATTCTAAATATTTAAGTCCATCAAACAGCTTTTTAAAAAATTTTTTTAAGGGAAAGAGGGATAAAATTTTGCATTCCCATCTTCTAAAAATATGCTATCAAATATATTGGCATGTACTATATCATTTATTTAAAAGTCATATGATTTGTTTAGACATAATGACAGACAGTAATCGATCATAATCTCTTGGTTTACAAAAAAACAATTATTCATCAGATAATATCCAGTGCTTTAAATCTGCCAAGTGGTTTCAGGTAAAATATCCCTGAAACTTTAAATCTTTATTCATGAGGTTTTTGTTTGTTTGTTTAAATACATGAATAGCTGTTTAATAGAATTTCAGGAACTGAGAACTAGAAGAGACTTTGTAGGTGACTTAATTGTAACCACTCATTTTAGAATGAAGATGCTGAGATTTAGGTTATATTGCTTGCATAAGAATGCACATCAAGTTTGGAAGACCTGAGGTTTGAACTGAGATTTCCACTCTCACTTCCATTTTTTACTAAATGAAAGATCATTTTTGTTTCATATCACTTGGCACACAGTAGATGCTCAATAATATTCACTGATTAACCCAGGCATGGTGGCACACTGCTGTAATCCCAGCTACTTAGAGGCTGAGGCAGCAAGATCACAAGTTTGAGGTCAGCCTGGGCAATTTAGTGAGACCCCATCTCAGAATACAAAAATAAAAATAGCTGGGGATGTATCTCAATGGTAAAACACTTCTGGCTTCAGTCTCTAGTTTAAAAAGAAAAGAAAAGAAAAGAAAAAAATCCATTGACTAAATGTATGGGTTATTATAGCAAAATATTTTTAATATATCAGCCTATCCTTATAAAATGATACACACAAAAGGAGGAGAACCAAACAGAATTAGGAGGTTCCAGTTTGAGCTCAAGACTGGTGACTTTTGAACAATGAATACTTTATATGAGTCTCCATTCTATATCTCTAAGATGAGGTTGGCCTTGTATTCTCCAAGATTTCTTCTTTTTATAAGTGTATTCTATTGAAAGTTAGAGATTGACTATTTTTATTTATTATGTTAATTTGGCAAATAGGTTTAGTGATCAATGTGAACTTTGTGGGCTGTTGTTATTGGGCTCATATTCTTCTTTCGTATTTTGACCAAAGGACATTGAAATTCACCTCAGACTTAGAGATGTACACTCTCAATAACTGAGGAAATATTTGCATCAAAATGCTGACCATTTTAATATAAAGTTATGTCTCTAATATTTCAGAACTACTATTAATATGTTTTAAAATGTGGGGCTAGCAAAGTCAATACTCTCCATATTTCTAACTTTGTTCTGGAATTTTCCTAAGATCAAGGTAAGACTCTTATATTTATGATATTTATGAAGGTTAGAAAGTGGTTTCATAGGGATTCTTGTAGAAAACCAGAGTGAGATGAGAGGAAACAGGGCTTCTAAGATAAAATAATTATCACAACAAATAAAGGATCTATCATAATGGAAAAAGAGGGTACAAACTGTTTTAGTTTACCAAGCTCATATAGTAACAAAAACTGCATGGTACTGTCATAAAAACAGATAGATGAATGCTTCAGAATAGAAGATATGGAGACAAACCCACTCAGATCTAATCATCTCATTGTTGACAAAGGTGCCAAAAACATATATTTTTGGAGGAAAAAAAAAAACCCCTTTAAACAAACAGTACTGAGAAAACTCAGTGTAGAAGATTGGGACTAGACCCTTATCTCTCGCCTTGCATGAAAATCAAGTAAAAATGAAGGGAAGATCTAGGAATGTGACCAGAAACTATGCAACCCCTAGAAGAAAACAGAGTCAACACTTCAACTGCAGTCAGTGACTTTTTCAATAAGATCTCTAAAGCTCAGGAAAAAAATGGCAAGAGTTACTAAATGGGATGGCATCAAATTAAAAAACTTCTACACAGCAAAGGAAACATTTAGAAATGTGAAGAGAAAGATTACAGGATGGGAGAAAAATCTTTGCTAGCTACTCTTCTGACAGGATTTATAATACACAGAATATATAAAGAACTCAGAAAACTTTACACCAAGAAATCCCCCCCCAATAACTCAACTAATAAATGGGCAAATGAATAAAACACATTTCTCAAAAGAAGAAATACAAATGACCAACAAATACATGAAAAAAATGTTCAACATCATTAGTAATTAGGGAAATGCAAATCAAAACTACACTGAGATTTCATCTCACATCATTCAAAATGGCAGTCATCAAAAATACATATAATAATAAATATTGGAGAGGATATGGAGAAAAAGGAACACTTTTACACTGTTGGTGGGATTGTAAATTAGTACAACCACTATGGAAATGAGTATGAAGATATCTCAAAAGACTAGGAATGGAACTGCCATGTGATCTGGCTATACCACTCTTTGTTGTTTATCCTAAAGAATTAAAGTCATCAGGGACACATGCATATCCATATTTATAGCTTCACCATTCACAATAACCCAACTATGGAACAAGTCTAGACATCTACCAACAGATAAACAGATAAAATGTGACATAATATACATGATGGAGTTTTATTCAGCCATAAAGAAAAATAAAATTGTGTCATTTGCAGAAAAATGGATGAAACTTGAGACCATATGTTAGGTGAAATAAACCAAACTCAGAAGGCCAAGGGTTGTATGTTTCCTCATATGTGAAAACTAGAGAAGATAAAAGAAAATAAACTTGTGGGGGATGGGGATCTCATGAAAATCAAATGGAGACCAATAGGAAAAAAGGACCAGGGTGAGGGAGGAGGGGAGAGAAAGGAGAAATACTGGGGAGTGATACTGGCCAAATTATATTGCTATGTTGTGAGTATGTATGAATATGTAATAATGAATCTTGCTTTATGTACAACTATAATGCAGCAATTAAAAAATACAGAAAAAATGTACCCAGCTCATTCCTGTGGGTGCTTTTGACCCTGGAAAGGAAATAGTAATGTGCTAAAGCTGAAAGCACTTTATCCTCATGAGCTCAAACATCCTGCTGTGGGATTCTTTCTGCCTTCTCATGGAAAGTATGGGAAAGTGGAAATCATTTCTCTACAGTCAAGGATGGACTCACATCTGTTTGGTGACGAGAATAGAGTTGTGATTGGTATTTATGATAGGAACTTGAAGACAGGTTAGATGTAATTCTAGGCATTAGAAGTTGAAAAGAAGGATACTCCAAAGTATGCCAAGGTCCATTACCACTTTGAGAGTTCTGTACCAAGTAGAATTAGCTAAGAGGAATTTTAAGAGACAGAACATTTTGACAGCAGAAACACAGGGGAGTGTACAAATTCTATGTGAAATATTCCCTATCCATTTTGGAATACCTAAGAGACACCAGAAAGTACAACAGACTTGCCATTTGTTAGCTGGGTACTATTAGCCTAGTGGCATCGGGAAAAATCAGTAAGTGTCTGAACTGAAGATCCAGAAGCAAGAGCTAACTAGGGAGTTATTTGAATTAACCTATATTTTGTAAATTAATTTTTGAAATGCTACTAATACTGTTGATAAGATCATCATTTATATGGAAAAAAGAAATTGTTAAGCAAAATTGGAAGATACATTTCTTTCACATTATAAATATGATTAAATAGTTTACTGTTTGTAGCTTTGGTGCCTACTTGGGGCTGCTGATTACTTGTAGTCCATACTTTAGCTATGTAGCTCCAAGCTATCCTCATAACATCTTTGTTACATTTATCCCTGCTCTCTGTCTAGATTTTCCTCATTTAGTTTAACTTCTGCTTCTTGAATGTCTTGTTGGCATCTCCCTTTATAAAGATCAAGGGTTTTACAAAGACATTGCATCTGTGCTATGGACAAGTTTGTTTTGTGTTGCTGTCTTGTCACTTAATCATTTAACTATATGGTTTCTTTAGGGCCAAATATGGAGCTTAGAAGGAGTTTAATTTACTTATATTCATTTGAAAGACTTGAAAAGTCATTGCAGTGTTTATTTGTTTGTTTTTTTTCTCCATAGGGCTCACCCTATGAGTTGTAGGAAGAAGAGAGAAAAAGGAAGGAAACCATTTGCTTTTTTTTTAAAAAAAATATTTTTCAGTTATACATGGACACAATGTCTTTATTTTGTTATTTATTTTTATGTGGTGCTGAGGATGGAACCCAGTGCCTCACATGTGCAAGGCAAGTACTAGGCCACTGAACTACAATCTCAGCCCGGAAATCATTTGCTTTTTAATCTCCATATGAGAATTTAAGAAGAAACATCAAAGAATATAATTCCACATCTTAATCAAAATGAACTGATTCAGCTCATGGTAGCAGAATTGCTTTGTAAAACTAATTTGAATTTTAACTTCAAAGTGAAGTCAGAATTTTTTTAGGGGTTACTAAATGGTCCTAACATTGTTATTTGTAGTTTAGTATTAGTATGGTAGCTAGATTTGACAAATATTTATTGAGGGCTTTCTTTATACCAAGTCTTCAGATGTAATAGGTAAATAAAATTGTAGAACACTCCTGGAGGTATTTATTATTTAGTCTTACTTTACAGATGAAGGTGAAAATTCAGTATGACTAATAAATGGAAGAATCCGGATTAGAGCTCAGGCCTACTCATTACTCTTCCATTGTGTTCCAGAACAGTACTTCCTTCTCTCAGTCTATTCTGTGCTGCTATCCACAGCACTAAAGACTGGGTAATTTATAATGAACAGAACTTTGTTGGCTCTCAGTTCTGAAGGCTGGGAAGTTCAGGCTGGAGAAGCTAGGATCTGGCAAAGATCTTTTTGCTGTGTCATCCCAGAGCAGAATACAAAGCAGGAAAGGAAGGGAGAGGGTGGAGAAAGAGAGAGAGAAAATGAGAAGCCATGTGAAAAACTGCCAGTGAAGAAAAAGGGACCAAACTTGTCCATTCATGAGAACGCCTACTGTCTTGATAGCAGCCTTAATCCATCCCGAAAGACAGAGCCCTTAAGGTCTAACCACCTCTCAGTAGGCCTAACTCCCAACACTGTTCACTGGGGAGTAAACTTCCACCAAAAAGCTTTTGGGGGACACATTCAAACCCAAATTGAATGTATATATATAGATCTGGGGGTCTTGTTAAACTGTACAGTGGGCCTTGAAGAGGTTCTGCTTTTCTAACAAGCTCCCAGGCAAACCAGATGCCTCTGGTTCATGAACTATACTGGGAGTTACATAAAAGGTCTTCAACTCTTCTGATTTGCAGAAATAACAAGGGACTTCTTTAATGTCAAGTGAAGAAAATAGTGGAAATACACACACACACACACACACAAACTTGTTCTGGTCTGATCCAGCAAATGTAAGTTTGAGGATGTAGAGTAAATATGGTACAGAAAATCTGAGTGACCCACTTCCTAAGTCAGTTGTATGGAAGATTTGATTGAGGAAAATGAGCAATTCCGACGTTTCTCTTTGCTTTGTTAGGCTTTAAGTAGACAATGGCCAATACCAGCTATAATCCAACTGAAGTCAACAGTACCCAGGTATTCAGAGAGGCTGTACATTCAGTCAAAATTTTCTAGATCAAGTGTGTTGGGAGAGAAAACCTTCCGAGGGCTTTAAGAGAGAAATATATATATATGTATATGTATATATATATACATATATTTTTCAATCTCTCTCTATATTTTATATATGTATAAAATATATATATTTAAAATTTTATTTATTCTTTTTAGATGTACATTACAGTATAGTGTATCTTGACATGTTATACATACATGGAGAATAACTTCCCATTCTTGTGGTTGTACACCATGTGGAGTTACACTGATCGTGTATTCATATATGAACACAGGAAAGTTATATCATTTTGAAGTGTATTTCTTTTCAGTGCTTCTAAATTAGTAAATTCTTTTCTTGTGACTAAATGATCCTATAAAACTACTTTTAAATTTAGTTTAATAATAGTCAAGACTGCATTTCACTTATAGAAGTTATGGCAGATAGTCCACTTTGACAAGTGAGTATGCTAACTTTTAAAATAAATATTAGGGTTAGAAAGACTCAGAGGTGAAGATGTCAGTGCTTCAAGCCCCCTTCCCTCAATGGTCAAGTGAAGACACTGAGTCCAAAACAGATTTAAAACCTTTCTCAAGTTCAACCATCATGTTGACAGCATAACTCCTGTTACAGGCCTGGAGAATGGTCGCAACAGCTCCAAGGGCCAAGCAGGAAACATAATGGAAAGTTATACAAAGGAGTAAGAGAGAATGAGATAAATAGCACAGGAGAAGGGGTAACTGCCCCACAGATTACACTGATACTTTTAATGTGAAAATGGGAGCTGAATATAGATGGAGCATGTTCTTTGAAAAGTTGGGAATATAGAATTATATGTGAAATACTTTAATTTTATGCTGATGACAAGTGAAAAACAAAACTACCGTGAGTCAAAGGTAACAGGTGCAGGGAAGATTTGTCCTGTGGAACTGCATTCGTCCAGTCTCTGACCCCACTTGAGAGTGCTTTCAGGGATTTCTAGAAGCTCTTTGAAGTCCTGTAGTTCCTCAGCCACTGCTCTAGGATTTGAGGACAGGCTGGATAGCCAGGACTCTGGTCCTTCAACTTTGTATCCTCAAAGTCTCTATAAGGTATGCTTAGAAAGAAGGGTTCTATTGATTACATCAATTATAGACCTCCTTAAGAGATGAATAAAAGATCAACATCCCTCCCACTGTTCTTGGCACAAAAACATTTTAATTTGTAAGCCTGAGGAGGAAAATGAAATCATAAAAGAGAAATTCCTGCTTCAAGAGAAGCTATCCTGATAGGGCCTAGTGAAGTTTCCCTGATAGCACAGCAAATTAGCAAGCTAATTTTGGCCCTGTTTATTCTTGTTAAATATTGTGAAATATATTCCATATATATCTTATTCCTATCTATCATCTATTTGTGTATTTATCTATCTATCTATCTCACATTTGTGTATAAGAAAGAGAAAGAGAGGGACTGGGGCTGTAGCTCAGTGGCAGAGCACTTGCAGAGCATGTGTGAGGCACTGAGTTTGATCCTTAGCACCACATAAAAATAAATAAAATAAAGGCATGCTGTCCTTCTATAGATACAAAAAATTAAAAAAAAAAAAGAGGGAGAAAGAGAGGATACTCTACTTAGGGCTAGACTTATTGTTCTTTTCGTCCCCTTACTCAAGGTGTTGAAGGGCTTCTAAAGCCAGTTAAGAAACTATGATAAGCCATTGGATACTTGTATCCTTAGTGATGATCAAGTGGGGTATGAAGGTTTGAGGGAAGTTACCGATCTTTGCTTTCATTTTTGGTCTCATTTGTGAGCTAAAAAGTTTATATCATGTAATATATGGCCATTCTTCTAAGATGCAAATTTAAGTTGTAATCTATGGTTGTTGTGGAGAAGAAGGTCATTTATCTGGAGGGAGAAAAACTACAATTCAGCATTTGTAAATATTTTAAAAAGTTAATTTAAATAAAGTATATCCAGCGTAAAGAAAATCAATGTGAGCTGTTATTTTTATTAATTATTTATGTGGCTTTGTTGTTTTCTACTTTGTACTGTGCTTATAGTGATTTTTTTTTTTTTTTTGTACTGGGGATTGAACTCAGGGGCACTCGACCACTGAGCCACATCCCCAGCCCTATTTTGTGTTTTATGTAGAGACAGGGTCTCACTGAGTTGTTTAGCGCCTCGCCCTTGCTGAGGCTGTCTTTGAACTCACGATTCTCCTGTCTCAGCCTCTCAAAGTGCTGGGATTACAGGCATGCACCACTGCGCCTGGCTCTTATAGTGATTTTTGTAAACTTATTTTTCAGTATAATTTATGAGGAAAGTTATTTATTACCATGGTAGTCCAGAACTGGCAACTACCTAGGAAACTAAGACTTATCCTTTGTGGATGTCAAAGATTTTCATTTTTGTCATTGGGATCTCAAGGAGGTTTGACAATTTCAACATAGGACATAATGAGATCAACTTGGTACGGTTACTGTGCCATACTCTCATGGTTGAATGTGGTTGGGTGTATCCCCCAAGGGTTCATGTGCTAGAATTGGTCCTCAGTGTGGAACCTTTAAGAGGTAGGGACTAGCAGAAGGTGATCAGGGCACTGGACACTGCCCTTGGCAGAGATTCATGTAGTTCTTTTAAGATCCCAGTTAGTTCCTGCAGGAGTAAATTGTTATAAAGCCAGGTCCTCCCATGCCTGTCCTTTTCTCATAGTGTTGATTCCCTTTCTGCTCCTCTGCCATGTTGTGACATAGCTAAGTGGTTTCTTATCAGAAACCAAACTCATGGGGCTGCCTGATCTTGGACTCTCAATCTCCAAATGTGAGTTAAATAAGTCTCTTTTAAAAATAAAATATCCAGTCTCAGGGACTTTATTATGGCACTAGAAAATGGACTAATATACATGCCTAACCCTATTATTTTAGAGATAAGATACTGAAATTGAAGTTAAATTTATTAGAATAAGGGTGATGGAAATGGATTTCAGTCTCTCTGAATGGAAATAACTACATGTTAGCCATTAGAAGGGAAAGGCATAGGCCTCAAGGCTGCTTACACAGTTACTTTGGGGTAATTGGAAATTTTGGGAACACTTTGAGATTCATACTATTTGGCTAAATCCCCTTCATCCTTCCTTATAGTTATCATCTGTAGATTTTTGGGGGGTACTGGGGATTGAACTCAGGGACATTGGACCACTGAGACACATCCCCAGCCCCACTTTGTATTTGTTTTTAGAGACAGGGTCCACTGAGTTGCTTAGTGCCTCGCTGTTGCTGAGGCTGGTTTTGAACTTGTGATCCTCCTGTCTCAGTCTCTCAAGGTGCTGGGATTACAGGCGTGTGCCACCGCACCTGGCTTATCTGTAGATTTTAAAGCTTATGCCTGACAGATGCTAATTTCATTTCTAATTGGTTACTGATTTTCCCATAAAATACTATTTTTGTGTAACATAATTTTGGGTTAATGTTAACATAAAAGGCACACTTTTTGGTCAAATAAATGTAGAATGAGAAAAATTTATCTTGCTATGGGCAGTCCAAAATATTCATTTGACTAAGGAATATAGGAAATGAAGAACACTTAGGGCTTATTAAATTATAACATTTTATAATTAATTGAAAACTAATAAATGGAGCATCAAAGCCAGACCTGATTTTTTAAATTTTTTTTTTTTTGCTAAGGATGCAGTTTTAAAAATTAAATGGAAAATGCTCATAGAAAATTATCTTGAGAACTTGTTATTTTTGGCCTAGTTATTTACCTTTTATATTTTTCAGGAATGGAATTTACTCAAAGAAGCATTTGATTTCTGTAATATATCTTTACCATACTTTAACATATTTGTCTGTCTTACCTTTTCTTCATCCTGTGGCAGATAAAGTGAAAAGCAGCAAGGAATTTGGGGCCAAACTTTGGGGACTTTGAGTCTTTCTTTAAAAATTACCTCTCCAACAAAATCTCCATTTTCCCCCCTACACAGACAGAGTTCTTCATGCTTAAAGTCAGTCCTCTTGGAGTTTTGGTGCTCTGTGTCCTATGGCCTGCCTTTCTGCCTGTGCACAACCCAAGCCACTATACCAGGACTAGGGGCAGAAGTCTGCTTTTCCTTAATGACACTCCCACTCTTCAGATGGACACAGGAGAAGGTGCAGCAGCCCTGGTATTCTTCTCTTGTCCTTCCTGTGTGGAATTTCTGCACTGTGAACAAGCTGGGGTGAGGAGAATATAGGCCCTAATATTTTGGATTTACTTTGCTTGGAGTAGAGCTTCCACTGTATGAGTGGGACTTCGTGGGGGAAGGAGGTCCTGGTGCTCTCTACCACAGAGAAACAGAGCTGAAATAGAGCTTCTGCAACATAGGGCTGGGGAGGGGTGGGGTGAGAAATGCTGGCAGCTCGCTCCTTCTGGGATGACCTGTAACTTGGTGTTGGGGGAAGATGAAACTCCTGTCTTTTTGGCTGTACTCCTGCCTGGAGTAGAGAGCTTGGGGTGGAGCTTCTATAATACAGAGCTAGCTGGGCATGGGGGAAAGGGAGAAAGTTATGACTCAAAGGCACAACCTTTTGCTTTTCAGATATTCTTGAAGGAATGTTACACCATTTGATGTATGTTCTTCAGACAAATGAAATAATCTGTGCCCAGATTTTTGATCCACATTCATTCACTGAGAGAATAAATGTGTATTGTTTTAAGCTGCTATATTTGTGGTAATGTTTATATAAAGAATAAGTAATAGATAACTGATTCACTGTTTTAAAAACATATTTCTTCATTTCTTCCTTTAAATGAGAGACTTTAAGTTACTGTTTTATTTTTTATAGTTTTCACCAGTTAATTCCCCCACCCCCATCTCTCAGGGAAAGAGGCTGCTGAGCTTCTGACTCCAGTTTTCTGGAAGTGCAATCTTGAGCCTTTTCTAGAGCTGCAAATTACACAAACTCCCAGAGCTTCATGTTTCTCATCTGTACAATGAAGTTTGTCATGAGTATTTATGTCTGAAAATTACCCAATGCATAGAAGTCCTTGAATTGATATTAGATCTCTTTTCTTATTATCCTTTTGATTTGGCCTTAATGTGCCCTCCTTCAAAGTTTACTGTTGATCATATATTTCATGACTGTTTTACTATATTTTATCAAAAGCCTTCTGTATATATATATTTTTTGTTAGCCAGCTTTTCATCACTGTGACAAAAATATCTGACAAGAACAACTTAAAGGAGAAAAAATTTATTTTGGGCTCACAGTTTTAGAGGTTCAGTCCATGGTTGGCTGAGTCCATTGCTGTATGCCCGGGGCAAGGCAGAATATCATGGCAGAAGGGCATGGCAGAGAAAAGCCACTCAGCTCATGGTAGGGGAGGAAGGAAGGGGAGAGAAGGAGAGAAAGGGAAAGGAAGAGAATGCGAGCATGATGAGCTGGGGACAAAATATAACCCCCAAGGGCATGCATACAGTGACCTATTTCCTCTAGTCACACCCTACCTACTTATAGTTACTACTGAGCCGTCCTTTATAAAATTACTATTGCATCAAATGCATCAATCCACTGATAGGGTACAACTCTCATAATCTAATCAGTTCACCTCTGAACACTTCTGCATTGCCTAGCACATGAGCTTTTCGGGGCACCTCATATACAAACTATAACAATTTTATCTACAAAGACTTCAGGTTATTCAGCAATTAAATAAGATGCTTCATCATCAGTCAATGATCGGTTGTTGTTTATTTCATCTTAATTCAACAACAAGTTTTTTCAGTGCCTATTTTTACCAGGCATGTGTAGAGCTATTTTTAGAGTCTAACAGACTCTCTCCTTTGCTGTCTCTGATGAAATAAACTGCCATGTTGCAAGCTGCCCTAGAAAGGCTGATATGGGAAGGAACTGGGAGCAACCTCTGTCTAGCAGTCAGAAGGATACTAAGGGCCTCAGTCTGAGAACTGCAAGCAACCGAATTCTTCCAATCACCATGTGAGATAGGAAGCAAATCCTTCCCCAGTGAAGCCTCTAAAGAGACCCCATCCATGGCCAGAACTATGCAGCCTTCTAAAGAGATTGTAATCCCTAAGCAGAAGACCCAGATAATCTGTGCCCAGATTGCTGATCCTCAGAAGTTTACTGAGATAATAAATGTGTATTGTTTTTTTTGTTTGTTTGTTTTTAAATATTTATTTTTTAGTTGTAGGTGGACAGAATATCTTTATTTTATTTTTATGTGGTGCTGAGGATCGAACCCAGCGCCTCTCGCGTGCTAGGCGAGCACGCTACCACTGCGCCATAACCCCAGCCCCAAATGTGTATTGTTTTAAGCTGCAAAATTTGTGGTAATTATAGATGACTAATAGATAACTAGTGGATAACTGATGTAACTGTTTTTTAAAATATTCATTGATTTCTCTTTTTGTTCTTCTTCTGGTTTAAGGTTTCTCAACCTTGACACTATTGAAATTTTTGCTCTGGTAATGCTTTGTCGTGGATGGTTGTCCTGTGCATTTGGGATATTTAGCAGTTCCCTGTCCTCTTCTCACTGCCAATAGCACCCTCTCAGTTGTGACAACCAAAAATATCTCTATAGACATTGCCAAGTGTTGCCTGGGAAGAACATCTCTGTCACTGAGGACCATTGTGTTCTCTCTGTTTAAAATACGCTTAACCATCGTTTTTATTTGATGATCTGCTCTGACACTGCTCAAATGCCATGTCCCTGAGGACATGATTTATGACTTGACTGAGGAAGATTATATGGGCACATTATTTCTACTAGAGACTTCTCCAGATTCTTTCAGTCTCTACCCTAATGAGGTGAATTTTACATGATTTAAAATTTAGGATGACCTCATTGTTTATATTATTATTTTTTATCATGTATAAGACTGTATTGGGGTATATAAAGAGTTCTTGCTCCTCAAGGTTTACTGCATATTGATTTAAAATCAAGAAGTGTGACTTCAAACAATCAAATTTATGTAGTCATAATTTTAAGTAGAGAAGGGGAAAACAAATTGGATAAAACTTTTCTTGAAAATAATCAAACTTATCCTCTTCCCTTTCTCTCTCTCTCTCTCTCTCTCTCTTTGGTATTTACTAAAAACTCTGCCTGTGAACTCTATGATGATACATTTTGGTTTTGACATTAAAGCAGTAACATAACTCAATTCCATACATAATTTATTTTGTTTTTGAACTGTGCTTTCCTAGCAAATTTTAATGCATAATTAAGCAAACTTATTTGGTCTATTTAATTTACTTTTGGCCATCATCTACTTTGTTTCTGTCTTGCATTCATGAATGCTTTAGTAACTCAGTAATGAGACATCAGATTCATCTTCTTAAATTCAAACAAAAACAAAAAAGGGAATATCCAATTGGGGAGAGGATGTGGCATTCATGACTTTCAGAAATGTTTGCTTTTCTAATTGTCTGAGAGGTGTTTTGAAAGTCACACTTGTGATCTCCCAAATATTTTGCATGATTTCACACTGAGATTTTGCAGCCTCCTCAAATGATAGGATGGTAGGCTGACAGTGTTAGGGATTTCCCATGGATATGTTTGATGGAAACTAAACTAGTCCCTATGTGCACTACTGAGAGGAATATGTTCTTTTCATTTGGCTGTTTGTAGAATTTAATGGACTTGAAGGTTAGATTTGATTGCCTTATAAATTGGACTCCTATGTTAGTACTGTTTTTGGTGTTCTAGTTAATTTTTTTATATAATCACAATTCATTGTCTGTAGAGTTTCAAGTTCATGGAGAGCTACATATTATGTAATAATGCATTGTATTGGGACTCTTGATTACAAGCTCCAGAAAATGAAAATCAAAACTGGTGTATGCGGAGTAGGAAATTTAATACCTCATGTAATTAAATAGTCCAGGAAAGCGGCTGGCTTTCAGGTCCATTTTAGTCCAAGGACTCAGATGATATTTCTCTCCATGAATTGGCTCTGTCTTCCATTGTTTGCTACTATACTTAGGGGCTTAAGAACATGGCAGTCGCTGTGGGAATTATGTGGCAGGAGTAAGGGCAGGAGCATGTATTAGCTTTTCATTGCTGTGACAAATGCCTGAGAACAGCAACACAGAGGAGGAAAGATTTATTTTGGCTCATGGTTTCAGAGGTTCCAGTTCATGGTTGGCTGGCATTACTTTGAGTTTGAGAAAAGGACTGGGGACAAGATATATCCTTCAAGGACATACCCCAGGTGACCTACTTCTTCTAACTAGGCCCCACCTCCTGCAGTATACACCACCTACCAATAGAGGAGAGAGGGGAGGGAAGAGGAGATTAGACTCATAGTCTAATCATTTCACCTCTGAACACTCTTAAACTGTCTTACATGTGAGATTTTGGGGAGCACCTCATATTTAAACCATAAAAATCAGATACCAAAAGAATTCCTTTGGTGCAATACATGTGAACAAAAAATGCTTGGTAAATTTTTGTATCCTTCAATACTATTTTTCCAATGTGCATTATGAAGAACTTTATCTTTGAGAATTACTGAGAGATAAACATTATTCATTCTGCTTTGAGGTAGAAGTCACATGGAGTGACCTCTATTATGCAAGTACTGCTTACTGTTAAAATAATATAGTTTCTCTTAGTGTTCATATTTCATACTTAAGGCAATATAATAGCAGCTTAAAAGAATTGGGGTGTTCTCCCCTAATTTTGGCGTTAGCAAAAATTAATCCATTGATACCATTAAGTTGTTAATGCATCAGTGGATTAATCCACTGATGAGGTCCGAGCGTTCATGATCAAATCATTTTCACATGAGCCTTTGGGGCATACTCTACCTTCAAATTATAACAAAGCAGTTCTTAAAAGAAAAGAGAAGGCTTGGGGAAAATAGACCCCTGGTGAGAAGAAAAGATGAGTATTTTGGGGACTGACTAAAAATTGATATATACTCCAGAAGCCAAATTTGTCCATGTGACCTCTTAGTAAAAAGGTTTACAATAAAAGGAAAAGGAGTTTGAATTTGAAGTTTTAATTGAATCAGATTTTAAAAAGTTCTTTTTTTATTGAGACATGATATTTTTACTTTTTTATTGCTTAAATGACTATTGATGGAGATAAGTTATTTAAATATTACATGGATGTAGACAAAGGGAAGAAACATTGAGGAAGTCAGGTGTGTTGGTGGGGTTGATGTACTAAAGGCTCTACTCAACAAATATTCCAAATCCGAATTTTCTTATTTCTGCATTGATTTGATTCCTTATGGGTCACTTTCCAGTCAAATAAGAAAGAATTCTTTCAGATATCAACCAAGAGTCCTTAGTTTTTCTCTCAATCAAGATATCTGGTAACAATCAAACTTATTTTTCTGATTGTTTTGGAGGATAGAAAAGTCTCTTTTGCATCACATTGCCATGCATCTTGATGCTGTTCTTCTTTTCCATGTACTCATTCTTCAAGGATTTTCTCATATCTCAGTCAAGGGAATGGCCAAATAATTTGGAAGTGGTATAATTTTTTGACATTCTTTAAGCAAATTAATCAAGATGTTGCATCTTCAGTGTACAAGTGTGGAGATAGCTCAGGATGCAACTGTAGGAGATGACAGATAATAATTTTGGAGTGTCTTTTGATGTGGCAAAAATAATTTTAGAAGAGTAATTTATTTTGCAAATAAGAATTAAGTACCAAATTTACTCTGAAGTTTAATGTTTGTTAGACAGGTTGTTGTGTTCTGCACAAACTTTGGTTTGACCATGTATAAGGAACTTTGGAACACTAGGGAGAAATCTGTGAAATTGTGTTCACATCTGATGTAGAAAGATGTTGTAGTAGCTGCTGAGATATTCTTCGCTTTTTCCCTTTTCACTTTATTCTTTCTTATACAGTATGTTTTACTCTTTAAACCAAGATCTATGATGGGGCACTAGCATGCTCTTACTTATCCAAATCCCAAAAGTGAAGTTACCATATATACCTCTATTTCTCACAATGCACATTAATTAATCACTGTATCCTTCTGATTCTACTTCCTAACTCTCCTTATTTATCTTTATCTTTTCATATCACTACTCTATATCTTCTCAATTTTGCATTTTTTTTCTGTAACTCTCCAAACTGGTCTCTGCTTTCTATAACTCCCCACCCCTAAATTCCAAACTCTGCGCTCTCCTATTCCCCCAATTCTGCATTCTCAGCTCTGCAGTTAAGGCAGGCTTTCTGATGTGCCAATTTTATCACACAGCTTCTTGTAGATGAATTTTCATAGCCTTCAGGATATGGTTCAGATGCTGTGACTTGGCACATAAAAGCTTTTGTGTTCTGGCATCTGACCACTTATTCGGCTTGATTTTCTACCATAGTGACACCTGCATCTTCACTCCAAACAAACCAAATGCACCTGCACCTTTTGTGTTTATGCAGGTAATTTTTTGCTCTTGATTTGTTTCCCTCTTTCTCCTGTCCAGCTCAATAACTCTTTCTCATCCTCCAAAATTTGGTTCCATCATTATTCTCCTAATAGTGTTTGCAATCACTGTGGCTGCATTTGATGCCCTTTATCTGGCTCCTGAGCCCTTTAGCATCATACCTTTCACACTGTCTTGTAATTGGACATCCTGTATGTCTTCCATATGTTAATGTGATGGCTTGGATGCAAAGTCTGTGTCTGAATAGAACCAGGCTCTTAGGAAGTGCTCAATAAATATTTGCTGACTGAGTGTGTGATGTTCAATTTCCTGTGTCAACTTGGTTAGGTTATGTGCCCAGTTGTTTGGGCAAAAGCTAGTCTAGATGTTGCTGTTGAAGGTATGATTAATATTTACAATCAGTTGACTTTAAGTAAAGTAGGCTTAGTCAATCATATGATGGTCTTAAGAGCAAAAACCAAGGTTTTCTGGATGAGAAATTCTGCTTCAAGATTGTAACATAGAAATCTTGCTTGAGTTTGAGGCCTGCTGGCCTACCTCTGGATTTCAGACTCATGACTGAGACTTCAACTCTTGCTGGAGGCTCTAGCTGACCAGATGTCCCTTTGGATTTCAGACTTCCAGCCCCCATAATCATGTGAATCAGTTCCTTAAAATTTCTCTCTCCAAATAGCCACCACAAGGATATGTATATCTACATATACATATCTGTATCTCTCTCTCTCTCTCTCTCTCTCTCTCACACACACACACACACACAATTTCTCCTCTTAGTTCTGTTTCTCTAGAGAACTCTGATGGACACAGAATGTATTAATTAATAAATTGAAGGTGTTTTGAACACTTGTTATTCCAATAATTTGAAGAAAAGCTATAAATATTATAATGTGTTATTTCAGGGATGAAAAGAATATAATTTGTCTAAACTAATTTTTATTAAACTCTTACTGAAAACTTCATATTAAATTTGTATTTTTAAGATGTATATATACAAAAAATTTAGAGGATTGTGTTTGCCACATTTAAATATTAACATATGTTTAGCAATTCATAAAGTGAAAACAGAGTCTTCCTCTGGAGACTTAGGGAAGACCAACTTTTTAAAAAAGTTGGATCATGGGATCATTATTGGCATTCCTGGTTCTTAAACCTTGCTTTTTTCATCAATACTTTTTTTGATGGTAGAGTTCTGGTCTGTTTTGCAAAAATAACCTGAATTTCAAAGTATGAATTTCTCTTCTACTTGTGTGTTCTATTAAATGCTAAAAAATGTGACAAAGTGTTATATCCCTTTTGAGCTAATTTCTGTTCATTTCCCTGCAATGTTCTATGAGGAAATGGAGTGCAACAATGGAATTTTATAGCTTATCTGGGCATTGACTTGTCCTTTATCTAAAATGTTATTCACCTCAGTGGACAGATTAATTCTCTTTCATTTAAATATAAGAAAAATAGATTTCAAATACAAAGCAAAAATGAGCCAAAAAAATTAAGATAAATGTGCCCACATGAATGAACAATCCCTCTACACTAAGTAACAAGTAGAACCTTGAAATTTAAATAATTGGCAATTGCCTACAATAAATACATTTAGAAATAGAAGAAATTTTTGTGAAACAGAGTTTTCATAGCTACAAAGTCAGGAGTCTTTTTGTGGGTCCTACTCTTGGTATGATCAGATAATTTTTATTAGATCCAACATTGTTCCCTTCTGTTAAAATTTAATTCAACATTTATTATGCCCTTACTATGAATAAACACTATAGTAGACATTTTGGGTGACCCAAAGATTATATGTACCTTGAAACAGATTGATTATAGGAAAAGTTTTAAAGGTACAAAAATGTTCTAGAGGGAAAATACCTAAAAAGTTACTATAATCCAAGTAGTAAGACTTGGATATGATTCACAAAGGTTGAATTTCAGGCGGGTGTCCAGTACTTTAACTCATTTTCCCATAGTCCTACATATTGGAGTCTATAAAAAAACTTATTGAGTAACAAATATACCACTTATGATCACTTTGAAATAAATATTATGCTGAGTAATATTCCATTGTGTATATATACCACAGTTTCTTTATCCATTCATCTATTGAAGGGCATGTAGGTCAGTTCCACAGTTTAGCTATTGTGAATTCGGCTGCTATAAACATTGAAGTGACAGCATTACTGTAGTATGCTGTTTCTAAGTCTTTAGGATATGGACCAGGAGTGGGATAGCTGGATCAAATGGTGGTTCCATTCCAAGTTTTCTAAAGAATATTCATACTGCTTTCCAGATTGGTTGCACCAATTAGCAGTCCTACCAGCAATGTGTGAGTGTGCCTTTACCCCCACATTCTCACTAACCCTTATTGTTATTTGCATTCTTGATAACTGCCATTCTGAATGGAGTGAGATGAAATCTTAGAGTAGTTTAGTTCTGCATTTCTCTAATTACTAGAGATTTTGAATATCTTCATTTATTTGTTGATCTATTGTATGTCTTCTGAGAAGTGTCTGTTCAACTCATTAGCCCATTAATTGATTGGGTTGTTTTTTTTTTTTTTTTGGTCTATAGTTTTTTGAGTTCTTTATATATCCTGGAGATCAGTGCTCTATCTGATGTGCGTGCTCCCAGAATGTAGGCTCTCTGTTCACTTCATTGATTATTATTTTTTGTTGTTGTTGTTTTTTTGTTTTTTTGCTGAGAAGAAGCTTTTTAGTTGGAATCCATCCCATTTATTGATTCTTACTTTTCTTTCCTTCACTTTAGAAGTCTTGTTAAGGAAGTCAGGGCCTAATCCTACATAATGAGATTTGGATCTACTTTTTCCTCTCTTAGGTGCAGGGTCTCTGGTCTAATTCCTAGGTCCTTGATCCACTTTGAGTTGAGTTTTGTGCATGGTGAGAGATAGGGGTTTAGTTTCGTTTTGCTGCATGTGGATTTCCAGTTTTCTGAGCACCATTTGTTGAAGAGGCTATCTTTTCTCCAATGTATGTTTTTGGCACCTTTGTCTAGTATGAGATAACTGTATTACATTTATTGATTTTCCTCTATTGAACCAACCTTGCATATCTGGGATGAATCTTAGTTGTTCATGGTGCACTATATTTTTAATATGTTTTTGTATGCAATTTGCCAGAATTTTATTGGAATTTTTGTGTGAATGTTCATCAGGGATATTGGTCTAAAGTTTTCTTTCTTTGATGTGTCTTTGTCTGGTTTTGGAATCAGGGTGTTACAACTCTGATAAAATGAGTGTTGATGGGTTCCCTCCTTTTCTATTTCATGGAATAATCAGAGGAGTATTGGTATTATTTCTTCTTTGAAGGTCTTGTAGAACTCAGCTGAGAATCTGTCTGGTCCCGTCTCTTCTTGTTGGTAAGCTTTTCATGGCGTCTTCTATTTCCTTGCTTGAAATTGATTTGTTTAAGTAGTCTTTGTCCTCCTGATTGTTTGGGCAGATCATATGCCTTTAGAAATTTGTTGGTGTCTTCAGGATTTTCTGTTTTATTGGAGTATAGTATAGATAATTTCTAATTATCTTCTGTGTTACAATAGTGTCTGTCATGATATTTCCTTTTTCATCATGCACTTTAGTTATTTGAATTTTCTCTCTCCTTTTCATTTGGGTGGCTAAAGGTTTATCAATTTTATTTATTTTTTCAAAGAACCAGATTTTTGTTTTGTCAACTTTTTGAATTGTTTCTTTTGTTTCAATTTCATTGATTTCAGTCCTGATTTTAATTATTTCCTGTCTTCTACTTCTTTTGGTATTGGTTTGTTCTTCTTTTTCTAGAGCTTTGAGATGTAATGTCTGGTCATTTATTTATTGATTTTTTCTTCTTTTAATGAATGAGCTCAATGCAACCCATTTTCCTCTTAACACAGCCTTCACAGTGTCCCAGAGATTTTGATATGTTGTATCAGAGTTCTCATTTACCTCTAAGAAATTTTTTATCTCCTCCCTGATGTCTTCTGTTATCCATGTGTCATTCAACAGAGAATTATTTAGTCTCCAGGTGATGGAGTAGCTTCTATTTTTCATTTTATCATTGATTTATAATTTAATTTCTTTGTAGTCAGATAGAATGCAGGGTAGTATCTCTAATTTTTTTTTGTATTTGCTAAGATTTGCTTTATGGCATAACATATGGTCTATTTTAGAGAAGGATTTGTGTGCTGCTAAGAAAAAAGTGTATTCACTTGTTAATGAATGAAATATTCTGTATATGTCTGTTAATTCTCAATTGTTGATTGTGTTATTGTGTTCTAAGCTTTATTTTTTTAGTTTTTGTTTGGAAGATCTGTTCAATGGTGAGAGAGTTGTGTTAAAATCACCAAGTATTATTGTGTTGTGGTCTATTTGATTCTTGAAGTTGAGAATGGTTTGTCTGATATACATGGATGCTCCATTGGTTGGGGCATAGATATTTATGATTGTTATATCTTGTTTACATATTGTTCCCTTAGCAGAATGAAATGAACTTCTTTATCTTTTCTGACTACCTTTGGTTTGAAGTCCACTTTATCTGATAGAATGGAAACCTCTGCTTGTTTACATGGTATATTTGAGTGGTATGTTTTTTCCCATCCTTTCACCTTCAGTCTGTGGATGTCTTTCCATGAGATGAGTTTCTTGAAGACAGCATATTGTTGGGTCTTTTTAAAAATACAATCTGCTAGTCTTTGTCTTTTAATTGAAGAGTTTAAGCCATTAATGTTCAGGGTTATTATTGAAATATAGTTTGTATTTCTGGTCATTTTGGTTTATTTTTGGTTTTTAACTTGTCTTGGCTTCTCCTTTGATTGGCTTTTCCTTTAGTGTAGTTTCTCTCTTTGCTAATTTTCACTGTTGTTTTCCATTTTCTCCTCATGGAATATTATGCTGAGAATGTTCTCTAGTGCAGGCTTTCTCATTGTACATTGTTTTGACTTTTGTTTATCATGGAAGGTTTTTATTTTATCATCAGATCTGAAGCTTAATTTTGCTGGATATAAGATTCTTGGTTGGCATCCATTTTCTTCAAGAGATTGGTATATATTGTTCCAGGATCTCTTGGCTTTGAGGATACAGATTGAAAAATCTGCTGAAATCTGAATTGGTTTCCCTGTGTATGTGGTATGAACCTTCTCTCTTGTAGCTTTTAAAATTCTATCCTTATTGTGTATGTTAGGCATTTTCATTATATTGTGCCTTGGAGTGGATCTGTTGTGGTTTTGTATATTTGGTGTCTTGTAAGCCTTTTTTATTTGATTTTCCAATTAATAATTCATGTTTGACAAATTTTTTGATATTATTTCATTGACAAGATTGTGCATTCTTTTGGTTTGTTTCTCTGTGCCTTCCTCTATCCTGATAATTCTTAGATTTGATCTTTTGATGTTATCCCATAATTTTTGGATGTTCTGTTCATGGTTTCTTTCCATCTTCATTGTGTGGTCAACTTTATTTTCAAGATTAGTCTTTTACTCCCTGTATTTGCTCTCTTATCTCTTTGTTGGAGTTATCAATGGTTGCTTATATTTGCTGACTTAGATCATTATTTAATTCACAGATCATTTTAATTATGTACATCCTGAACAGTTTTGTCACAATAAATAGAAATGATATGTTCAATTATTGCCTACAATAAAAAGAGTAAGTTTGCAAAAGGGTTTTCAATTTCAAATGGTGGACAAAGAAAGAACATAAATGGTGTAGGATGTGATGTTTATGAGGAAAGAGGAGAGAAGATAGAAGTAAAAAATTTAAGAAAGAGTGAAAGAAGGAATAATAGAGTTGCCTCATAGCAGGAGAAAAGAAAGAGGATCAAGGAAAACAGATAAGTGAGAGGAAAGTATATATAAAGTAAATATTTAAAAAATTAAAAATAGGAAGAAAAAAGTAAAGATAAAAGAATATAAAACAAAACTAAAATATCAGACATCCT
>PVHX01015014.1:0-48292 GCA_004024805.1 Geosciurus inauris | reverse complement strand
GGGGGACAGTAAAGATGGTGGAATATGATGGACATCATATCCCTAGCTTTAAGTATGACCACATGTATGTTGTGATTCTATATCACATACAACCAGAGAAATGAAAAGTTGTGCTCCATCTGTGTACAATGAATCAAAATGCACTCTGCTATCATGTAAACCTAAATAGAATAAATAAATAAATTAAAAGAAAATCCAAACTGTAGAACGCTTTAGATTACTTGATTGAACTCTAGATGAGGTTATCAATGCCATGCATAGATCCTTCATACAAAACAATTGACAAAAACAGAACCAAATGAAACTGGTATTATACTAATAAAAAAAGAAAAAAATATACCTAAACCTCAATATATTTCTTTCAGCAATAATAAGTAGTAAAAGTTTTTAGTTCCAACACCAATGACAAAAGATAAAGTAACATTTGAAAAAATTGAAAGTATCCAGCTTCTTCATTTCTTTATCAAATATATATCAACCATCCTTTATGTACCAGGAACTTTATCAAATAACAAATGGTAGAACATTTAAAAAATAAGGGATATGAGTTCCACAGTATTTACTATTTAACTCCCACTGACAAAATTGACTAACAACATCATTACTACAAACTAACTTGGTAATGCAAATTTTAAGAGTTGATTTAAATGATAGTATAAAACCATAAACCAAAAGAAATCATACTACAAGAAACACGCACATATATACATAATAATTTGTTATCTGAAAGTAATCAAATGGCTGAAATACAGGTAATTTCACTTATGTGCAGCAAGGTAAGAGAGCCTTTGTTTATCCATCTGGATATATAAACACACACGTACATACGTATATATGTATGTATATATATGCACATATAGACAAATGGATATTCATATCTAGATATGTATATGGGAAAGTGTGCACAGCTTACATGGTATAAATTTACTCTTGTAAATTCAATCTTTTTAAAATGTTGTATTTGATCAATCCACATATATAGGTATTATGTAAAAGAGAAACTAACCTGTGAAATATACTGTCAAGCATCAGAGATTAAATTGGTTTGTTCTATAATTCCAGTAAAGTGCACACAGGAGAAATGAGGTGGAAGCATTTAGGGAGGTGAATGATAATGGGAGGGTTTGGCAATTTGCTCGGGAAGCAGGGAAGCAGAGCTAAAGAGAAGATTCAGATGTTTTCTAGCATAAAAAAAAATAAGAGAAAGCAATGAAATGTTGAATTTTTACTCCTTGGAAAAGCAGGCAGTTTTACTGAAACCTTTTTGAAATAATTATGACTTGTAAATAGGTGAACTTGAATAATGATATCAATGGGAGAGAATTAAAAGTATCACCTACATGACTAAAAAAAAAATATGTGAGAAGATATGGTGGAATTTAGCTAGTTTTAGGGACTGGGTCAGAGCTCATGATCCATATCAAAAACAAACAGAAACAACACAGAATCACCTTAAATGGGAACTAGATATATACATAAATGTACACATATACATGTAAATATACATTATACACATAAGACATCCTCTATAAAAGTGGATCACTTTTTAATGTCTTAGGTGATGTTGTACATATAATGAAGCACTTGTGGTTAGTATTATATAATAATACTATTAGTAGTGTTATATAATAAGAATGGTTAGCATTATATAATAAGAATGCTTAAGACAGAATTTTTATCCACAATATGCAACTCCTTACAAAAACATTCTAATAAATGAACCTAAGAATGAAAGCAATATGGGAATTCTACAGCAAATGACACCAATCAGAAGTTTACTTTGGGAATTTTTAAAGTACTTTTCTGACAATTTCCCCTACATATGAAAGTTCTCTTCAGCGTTAGCCTACTGCCCCACCAATGGCCTTTTGCATAGAAGGGGAAATAGGTAAGAGTGAAGAGTGCTCTGCTTATCATTAAATGTGACTTTGAAAAAATAACAAAAAAAAAAATCCTTAAGCTTGAGAATTAATGACCACATTACCTGATGGGGATCATGCCTGGAAGGAAGCCTTCAGATAATAAGCTATACTTGAGGAGCATCTGCTCAGTCATGACAAGTAGGTAGGTGATAAGATGGCAAGACTTTAGCCCACTTGATGCAAGTTCTGTACTTTAAACTAGGTCAGGTATATTATTTCAATTTAAAATAAGGAGCATTCAAGAACCAGAAATTTTCTGGAAAAATAGCTACAAATGTTTGGTATGCAGACAAACCCTTGATGACCTTTGTGGGAGACAGTCTACCTTGATCTCCATTGGCAATAGCCATGCAGTGACTCATAGACACATGTTTTGGAATTCGCTCCTTCATTACCAATCTGAATGTTGCTCATTGTTTTGAAACTATAATAATGGTTATTACCCTCTGTATTCTGGATGTCAGAAGTATTACTATCAATACATATGCTCTATTTTAGCATACATTAAAAAGTGAATAATATAATGGTAGATATATTTAAGGATGCTGCTTTTTTCACCTTTCCAATGCAGAATGTAATGGTATATTCCTAATTACTTGAATGCAAGCCTAGGCTAATCAGAATTCTTTTAAGTTTTTATTCACACTCAATTTACCACATGCTTTCCATTTAATTTTTTTTTATCTATTTGGGCCTGAAATATGAATATTTTCTTATGTGTGAAAAATCATTACCCTATAAACTCATTAGGATGATTATCTTTTGCTTTTCTAAATGATTTTTTACAAAGAAGAAAAAAGAAAAAAGAGGGCTCAAAGTGACAAATATAAATTATTAGCTATTTCAACTCAAAGTAAAAGTTCTTATGAAAACTGTGTTTTAAAAAAGGGCATTGCTTAGAATAAATTCTTATATGATATTCTCTTTATGGTGAAGGGACTTATAAACATTCTACAGTGGCATCTCTTTATTTAACTTTGTAATTCATTAAGATGTGTTTAAATTGTTCTCTACTCTCAACTAATTTGCTAAGATAACATATCATTGGCTGGTTCTTGCATTTACCCTTAGGATTCCATTATTCAATAGCAGCAATCCTAAATTATATTTTATCTTAACAGAATTTACAAAATTTGGGGGACTTATGTTTTTTTTTTTTTCAATGTTTTTCTGGCCATATTTGCATCACTCTATGTAACATGAATATGCTGAAAATTACAAATTCATTGAATAAATTAGAATGGAGATAAAAATTGGGAGAACTAATAAAGGGAATTTTAAATAAAATATCTATTATGAGACTATTGTGATAATGGAAATAGTAATTGTAACAATAATAACAATGTCAACTTTGACATTTATGTCAACTTTGACATTTATATCAACAGAATTAGTTAAGCATTTTTTGGTGGAGGTGGGGAGTACTGCAGATTGAATCCAGGTATGCTTTACCACTGACCTACATTCCCAACCCTTTTTACTTTTTATTTTGAGACAGTTTCTCCATCTGGCCTTAAACTTGTGATCTTCCTGCCTCTGCCTCCAGAGAAGCTGAGATGATAGATGTATACCCTCATGCCCAGCTAGTTGGGCATTTTTATAATAAATACATGAGGATATAAGTCAAGATGATTTCTTTGATCTGAAGCTGAGAAAGGTAACATCTTGTCTCAGTATTGAGGACAACAGGGTTAAGTACATGCTGGATAAAAATATTTCACTATATTTCCTTAGTCAGCTTTAACCAGGGCATGATCAGAGCCCTCTTCAACACTGTGTGGTCAAGCTTTAAAAGCATCCTTGCAAAGTGACAAACATCCTTTCATAAATGCCAAGTAAGTCATGGCTTCACCATTTACCAGGTTGCCTTCTGTATTATAATACAACATTCATCATATCAAGCAGAGAAAAGAGCCAGACCTATCATTTTGTCAATTGTAATACTTGGCTTCATTTAATTAATCTCAGCTGCTTTTGATGAAAAGCTAGGGAGATATAGAGAAAATAGAAAGTTGCCTGGTATATTATTAATTCTCTACATCTTCACTGTAGTGCCAACACTATTCATTCCATTTTGAAATCTCCAGGTCCCCATCTCTGGCAGTGACAGCTGTTGTGGCTACTGGGGCCACTTTTTCTTCTTCTTCTGCTGCTGCTTTTTTTTTTTTCCCCCGTCTGAAAATGCAGGGAACAGCTGCCATTCTTTCTAAAGCTGAGTAAGGGATTAGTTTTTGGAGGCACTCTAATGACTGAGAAAGAATCTCTGTCCTTTATCACCAAGTCCCACTCCTTGAGGAAATGATCAAATTTGGCTCACTCAAGACGCTAGAACTTTGAGATTGTTCTTTGACCTGACAACATTAAATCCTTCACCGCCTTCTTGTGTGAGCCAGTAGAGACCTGTTTCTAAAGTCAAACAATGAGTATCAGTTAAATCATTCCAGCACAGTTTCCAGGTTGTAACATTTGGGTAATAGTGTTTTCTTCCCAGAATTCCAGAGGTACCAATGCCCATTTTTGCTGTGCCTTACTGCATTCCTGAATATATTCATGGTGTGTGTGTGCCTATACAAATACAGAACATAGAAGATCACTTTCAGAGAACTATTATGGATCAAGATACTACCTGACACTTCCATATCTAGAATAGTAATTTTTCTTCCAATTCCAATAAAAATCAGCTATTCCTTTTTATAAGTGAATTTTTCATGCTTCTCACAATTTTATTCTATTGATTTCCAGTACTGAATTTCTCTTTTATTGAGGGACACTCCTTATGAATTGCAAACTGTCAACTATGTTTACAAAATATTGCATCCTTTCCATCACTGAGTCTCATTCAATTAAATATATCATAAAAGAACATGAGAACAGGGAAGCATACCATGGAAAAATAATACAGAAGCAGAGATTTGTTCCCCTGCTTTCAGAGTTAATCCAAATGAGCTAGATTAAAATGACTGTGCTGAGACATGTCTTTTCAAAAATAATCTCTGCAACTGGATGAATATAATTCACACTTTTGGAAGAGTTACACTTAAATATTTATTTCATCAAAACATGATTCAGTTTGGTAGTGCTTTCTTCATATATATATATTAAGAAATACATATATACATATGCATTTATATGTATTCCACTACCATTATTTCACAAACATTTTGAACCACACTTCTTGAGTTTATTTACATAACTCTTTATATCATGAATCATTATAGAAATAAAACTTTTGTTTCCTCATATTTAAGTGAATATGATACTTGAGTGAATCAAGTCTCTTAAGGGTCAAATAACTTGCTCCTGGGATCCTACAGCCTATGAAGAACAGGGCTGGAATTAACATCCAGACTTCTAGCTAAGCATAGTATTTTTTTAATCATACTTTATCTTTTTTGTTCAGATATTTCTTTAAATTATTTTGAAAGAAAATGAATAACAAAAGTGGATTTTGTTTTGGTCTCAGGCTTAAAATTAATTTATGTAGTTTCGCTAACAATGAAAAAGGTGAATTCTACTGTACTTCTTTAAAAAACACATGCATATATAACCAACATACTTTTGACAAAGGTGACAAGAACACACACTGGAGAAATGACACCTTTTCAATGCATGGTGTTGGAATTTTATATCCATTTGCAGAAGAATGAAGCTAGACCCCAATCTCTCATAAGTCACAAGGATCCACTCAGAATGGATCAAAGGGTTAACTGTGAGACTTGAGTTATGAAGCTACTAGAAGAAAGCATAGGGAAAATACTTTACATGCTTCAGGACAGTGGGGTGGACAAGGTTTTTGTTTGGTTTTTTTTTTGGACAGAATCTCAAAACCATAGAAAACAGAAGGAAAAAAATAGACAAATGAGATTATATAAAATTAAAAAGCTTCTCCACAACAGAATGTACAGAAAACCAACAGAAGGGGAGAAAGTATTTGCAATGTATTAATCTGACAAGGAGTTGATATCCAAAATTCACAAAGAAGCCCTAAAACTCAATAGCAGAAATACTCAAATAATCTGATGTAATGACTGACAGATCTAAATAGATATTTCTCCAAAGGATACATATAAATTAACAATAAGTACATGAAAAATTCCTGAACATCACTAATCTTCAGGGAGATGTAGATCAACGCTAAAGTGAGATATCCTCTCACTCCAGTGAAAATGGCTGCTATCAAAAATACTGAAGGTAATAAATGCTGATGAGAATGTGGAGAAAAGGGAACACTTACATGATGTTGGTGGGAATGTTAGTACAGCCATTATGGAAAACAGTATAGATATACCTTGAAAATTAAAAGTAGGATCAGCAGAAGATTTGGTAATCCCACTCCTAAGTATGTACTCCAAATAAGTGAAATTGACATGTTGAAGAGACTCCTGAGCTCCCATGTTCACTACAGCACTATCCACAATAACCAGGAAATGAAACAACCTACCTGTCCATCTACTGATGAATGGATAAATAAAATGTAATGTGTACAATGGCATACTATTTAGCCACAAAAAAGAATGAAAACCTGTCATTTGCAACAACACAGATGGAAATGGAGATCTATATGTTATGTGAAATAAGTCAGA
Source organism: Geosciurus inauris (assembly GCA_004024805.1). Lineage (NCBI taxonomy): Eukaryota > Metazoa > Chordata > Mammalia > Rodentia > Sciuridae > Geosciurus > Geosciurus inauris. The sequence goes on along the minus strand of PVHX01015014.1, from coordinate 41,787 downwards.
CATAAATACTTCATAACCTCATTCACATAAATACTTCATAATATCATTCATATGTGGCATCAGTGTCCATCTTATGGAAATTGAGAATGGAATAGTGATTACCAGGGAACCTGGGGAAAGGTTGACCAATGGGTACTAAGGATAGTTATAATAAGAGGAAGCGGTTCTGGGTATTATTTTGCAGTAGAGTGACTACAAATAACAATAATGTGTTGTACATTTCAAGAAGCTAGAAGAAAGGATTTTGAAAATTTTCACCATAAAGAAATGACAAATGTTTTAGATTAATATGTTTAACCTGATTAAAATAGTACACAATGTTTGCATGGTTGAATGTATTAATAGTACCCCATTAATACATAAAACTTCTGTTTTATATGTATCAGTTAGAATAAATTAAAATTTTAAATAGAGAAAAATATTAAAAATAGAAGATTTTGACACTAAACACTGCAGAAAAATGGGTAAATGTGATTGAAAGGCTTCTGACATCTATGCCAGTTAAGGAAAACCTATGAGGTAGAGATGCTTACTTAGTAGAAAAGAAGAGGTATTTGGTTTAAAAAATTTAACAAACTATAATGTGTAAGACATGTAGTTTGTTTCTTTTGAAGACAAATAGAGTTCTTTTGTAGGAGCCACAGGAAGTAGATTTGAACTCAAATATCTATATGGAGATTAATGAGTGATGGAAAGAGAAAGAAAAGGAAGGAAGGAAGGAAGGAAGGAAGGGAGGGAGGGAGGGAAGGGAAGGGAAGGGAAGAGAAGGGAAGCCGGGTGTGGTGGCGCATGCCTGTAATCCCAGCACTTTGGGAGGCTGAGACAGGAGAATTGTGAGTTCAAGGCCAGTCTCAGCAATGGCGAGGCGCTAAGCAACTCAGTGAGACCCTGTCTCTAAATAAAACACAAAATAGGGCTGGGGACATGGCTCAGTGGTTGAGTACCCCTGGTTGAGTTCAATCCTTGGTACCAAAAAAAAAAAAAAAAAGGAGGAAGGGAAGAAGAGAAAGAGGGAAAGAGAAAAAGACTGAGTTAGATGTTACAGAATTATTTAAGCAGTAGACTTATAGAAGGAATTTGTGCACTAAGTGCAAATTTCAATAAGGTTCCTTTGTACCATATATTTCAATATTTTATTACATATAAAATGATATAACAATTTTTATATTTTATCATATATATATCTAAAGAAAGCTACTGTGATACTGTAACATGCCCAATATTATTCTGGACAGCAGCAATATAGACTGTTTCCGGCCTGGAGAACCCAGGCATGTAGATATAGACCACTGTAGTTGGAGTTTAACAGAGTAAAGAAATGGAGTATTTCAGGGATAGAAAAGGAATAAAATATAAACAATTATATATCTGTGATATGTTCTAAATATGCTCATTTTTGAGTTTTCTTTAAGTTTTTATTGTATTCATTTTTTATTATTCATCTTATTGACTTTTTAATATTTTTAAATGTTTTAAAAATTTGCTTTGAATCTCCCCCCACCCCCAGATTTATTACAATCTGCAATCTACAATCTATGCAGAGGTTTCCAGGAGTCTATATCTAGATGCCTAGAGTCTCCAGAGTTACACTGGGCATGTTGCAGATTCCATTTCTGAGTCCAGTGTAGGTCAGCCTAAGTTGTTGTTATGCTCACATAGCATAAATGAGATTGCATTTGTCACATCTGAAGTATCAGAATGTATTTGGTAATTGAAATTATTTTCCAAATGCTTTCATGTTTTCTTTCACCAGCTATGTATGAGAATATATGACACAAACTCTACAAAGACAAATTTTTCTAGACTATTAAAAGGTCAGGAAACATGTACAGAGATTCAAATCAGTTTTGCACTGTAGTTTGGTCTGTTCACTTTATTGCCATGCCAGGACTCGCCTGTTTCATTTGCTCCTCACTTCCCCAATTCCATTCCCTTTTCTCTCCTTTCCCATGGGTGTATTTTATAAGGAGATTGAAATATATCCTGTGTTTTCCTTATATATATGCTTACATTTACAGTGTTGTTTTGTGTGCATAAGTTTTAAAGTAACAACATGTCTAATAATCTTACTTTATTAAAAATCCAAAGCTATATTTTAAAGATATTTAAGTTGCCTCATATATTACTGCAGTAGGGTAAAGTTTGCAGCTTATATCAACAAAACCCTGTATCAACTACTCTGAGAGTGGAATTAGTGACTGTCTTTATATGCCATATTTAATTTTATTTTATTAGGTTTTGTCAGATTTATTTCTAGAAGGAGTTTTACTTGTGTATTATATATATGTATATATATTTAGTGGAATGAATGTGTATTTACTTGTGTATTATATATATGTATATATACTTAGTGGAATGAATATATATATGTATATATATACATATAAAAATATACATGTGTATATGTACATATATAGTATGTATATATATACTATGTATATATACACATGTATATTTATATATATATATATACAACCACAGTCTCATGTATATTTTAGTTTGTCTTCATTGCTAACCATTAAAATTGACCTATTTTTCTTTTTCATCCACTTTTATATTCAATTTTGATACTCTTCTCAATGTTTATTTTTTGTTTCATTTAGATTCCAGATACTACTGCTTTCATTTTTAGACTATAATTGTCCCTCCCAGTATATCATTCGTTTATAGTACTTCTAAACACAAGTTTTATTTTGAGGTAGTCAAATGTGTCTTTGCTACTATTTCTGTACAATATGTGAGTTATGTTAGATTGAAAAATGTATTTTTCCTTCAAAAGATTAGAGACTTACTCTGAACTTTCTTCTATTATTTTTACTTTCCACATTTGAATATTTAATCTACCACTTGTTTCTTTAAAAATTCACTTTGATTTTTTTTTCACCACGAAGGCAAAACAAGACAAAACAAAATTTTCTTAAACTAAGCAACTTTCAAGTTTCAATTTTTCATTGTACTTTTTAAGTTTTGTTTTGGATATTTTTTTGTTCCTTGTTGTTGGGTTTATACGTATGTCTGAGTTCCATATTGCATCAACTTACTTTTCTTCTATTAGTACAGTCTTTATCTTGCATGTGTTTGTGTGGATATATACTTCAAAATTGTATTTACTTTTCTGATATTAAAATTATTATCTTTTCTTTGATTTATAACTGTGGTATTTCAACCTTTTATAACATCTTAGTTTATTATCTATAACATATATAATGTATAGTAAGATGTTATCTTTATTTTTCAGTATAATATTTTCAACTTTGATGAATTTAAAATTTTGTTTATTTTAATTACTGTTAAAGTTTGCTCTTTCCATGTACTATTTTTTGCTCTTTCCTGAATATTTACTGCTGTTTTTGCTCCATTGATGCTGTACATTCTAATTATATTCTTACCTAAAATAAGCATATGTGTATATATAAGTACATTATGTCTACATATTTTATGTAATATATATGTATATATAATTTCCTTTTCAATTCCTAAATTTAACAGTGTATCTTTGACCCAATGAAGACTTACAAGGGTTTCCTTATTTTTGTCTCATTTTCTCCAGTGTATCCCATCTTCCACCACTATGTCCATCATTGCTATTATAGATATTTTAGTTCAAGATTGTTTGGATTTATTTCAGTGGAAATATTTTGACTGATTTTTAAAATAATTGGAAATTTTAGTAAATTATTTATGCTCCCTTAGAAAACCCTAAATTTTTTTCTTTTTTTCCTACCATACTTTCAAGGATGGTCACTGTATGTAAAACGTTTTTAAGTTATATATTCTTAAGTCTATCTATGTACCAACACATTTAAAAAGAAAGTGATTTAGGTATAATGTCCAGAGTTAAAAGTTCCTTTAAATATTTTTAAATATTACTCTATTTCCTTTGAAACTAGTCTTGCTGTTGATGTGTTTATTGTCAATATAAGTTTTCTTTATTTTTATTTTTATTTTTGGTACTGGGGATTGAACTCAGGGTCACTTGACCACTGAGCCACATCCCCAGCCCTATTTTGTGTTTTATGTAGAGACAGGGTCTCACTGAGTTGCTTAGCGCCTTGCCATTGCTGAGGCTGGCTTTGAACTCGCGATTCTCCTGTCTCAGCCTCCCTAAGTGCTGGGATTACAGGCTTGAGCCACCGTGCCCGGCGTTTTTTTTTTTTTTTAAATAGTTTTTAGTCATAGATGGACACAATATCTTTATTTATTTTTAGGTGGTGCTGAGGATTGAACCCAGTGCCTCACATGTGTGAGGCAAGCACTCTGCCACTGAGCCACAACCCCAGCCCCCAGTTTTCTTTATTTTTGATATACTCTTTCTTAGAAAAACCTTAAAATGTTCTTACTGTCTTTATTTTTCTTAATATTTTTTCTATACTCTAAGACTCTATAGTATAGACTAAATGAATTATATTTTCATTGTATTTTTTGCTTTTCTGTTTTTCCTTTGTCTGTAAGAATATTGGCTATATTGGGTTGTAATGTTTAATTAGGCTGAAAAGCTGAAACTCAAGTGCTCACTTACATACCACTTGGTGAATTTAGTGTGGGATCAGAAGAGACCATAGCATAAGGTTGCTAATTTTTGTTTAGTCATTCTATGTTTTCTCATATTTCTATCCCAGGAATTATATTCTCCAAGGGTTTTAAGAGTAAAATGTCTTAGCCTTTGTTTGTGGATAGAGTGGAGAATAGAGGAAGAAATACATAGTGACTTCATATTTTGCCTTGATTAGTTACATTCTCTCCTTTATAGCTGGGCTTGCTGTACCATGACTATGGTTGTTTCTCTGATTTGATTATGGGTAGTATGTACCAAAGGCTACCTATTAAAGATAGATTCTCAGAGTGGCACTATAATCTTACTATGGACCTTTAGGTAATGGGGTATTGTGGGAGGTTCTTAAGTGATTGAAGGGTTGTCTTCAGAGAGAATTGTGTCACTCAGGTTTCCTCATATCTCTTTTTTTGTTTCCTGGCTTATGAGGTAAGAAATTTGCTCTGTCATGCATTCTCACCATGATATACTGCCCTGGCAAGCAGCCTCGAATAAAGAGGTCACCTAATCTTAAACTGAATCATGATACAAAATAAACCTTTTCTCTTTATAAGTTAATTGCCTCAGGTATTTCATTAGAGTAATAAGAAGCTGATTAATATAGTAATATTTGTCTGGTGTCATGATATTATGACTTCTACTGGTGATGGGAATGAGGGAACAGAAACAAGGACCTATCCAGGATAATAAGCAGTAAGAAAATTAGATAACCAGGATACCTCCTCACAACCCATTCTCTTCTGTAGTTTCTTCTGGGGTCAGGGTTGAGTGAGCAAACACAAAAACTTGTGTTAATTCATCATTATGCTTGGACCTAAAATGGGTCCAACTCAATCTGGCACAAAATTATATGATGATAAATCCTCTGGGAGTCAAGTAGAACACAGAAGTTTTATAATTATGGTTGTTTCATGAACTTTATATTTTTCAATTAGATCTAATTTGTTTAAGCAAACCAAACGTATGAAAATTGCAAGTTATAAACTAGTAAAATTAACAAGTATTTGTCTTGCAAAACCATTTGCCATCAAATTCCACCAGATATGAAACTTCCCTAGTGCATTTAAATGTGACATATTTAATAAATTTCAGCTTTATTTAGTTTTGGGGAGTAAAGGCATAAGAGTACACTGTATAGAGAGCCTAGAAGGCAGAGAAGTTTTGATTCTTCCCTAATAAGCCGATGTCTAGATGAATAATTCATTCTTTCATTCTTTCTTATCTTTTTTCTTTACTTTTTCATCCAGCCTACCATTTGTTTATTTGAATCAGCTGCAAATCCACTTTTTGCTACTTGCTTTGGTACTCTGGTGTTGGATTCCTGAACAAATTTCTGTTCTAACTGTTGGCCCTGTATTAGGCAGAGCCAATGGAATGGAAAAGGGAGACTGGAATATGGGGGAAGAGCTTTACCTCCCCTCCTTAGAGGCTTGAACACACATCTCTCCTTTTCCACTCCTGGGCTTGGAGATTCCAGCACCGTCCACGTAGCTGTTTACCCTGAGAGAACTGAATGTCAGCTATCTGTGCTTTACCTCTAGCACCTGAGTTTATTCCTACCTGTTCTCTTTTTATAACAGTTGTTTTCACCATACCTTACCTTTACCTTTGTGACACCTTAGTGTTTATGTTCTACACTTTCAATAACTGTTAAAATAATAGTGACTATCCTCTGATTGGAGTCTGACAGATATAATAGTCAACAAATTTACTTTTTTAGGAAATAATAACTGCTATGTCACTGTTAATAATGGTTAACTCACTCATGCTCTTTGCCTTAATATTTTTATGATGTTAGTTAAAATTTCACAAATTATTTTATAGTTTTATATTTTGTGTATGTGGGGGAAATTATATAAAGAAATGAATGTGACTATAATATGGAAATGGGAATACTTGACATTCATATAGTGTTCTACAGATTTTAAAATACTTAAATGTGCATTATACATTGTTAAATTACAGTGCAGCTATTATTTACATTTTATAAATGTGAGAAAACTTGATATTCAGAATCTTCTTCAAACTTTATTTTTTAGGCCTTACATCTTTATTTATTGGAAAAATTAAATCATTAAAGTTTTAATATGCAAAAGAAATATGATACTAAAATTACACAGATTCTCAAACTCTAATATTTGTTTTTCTACTATACTGGACATTGGAACTTGTAGAGAAAAAAGGAAATGTTTCCTCCATATAATAGGGATGTAAGCGATAGGAACATGAGGTTAAGGGAATGATTCTATAAACTGGGCCCACTGTGCTTACCCCCACCATGCTTTCTTTATTAAAAAGCAATTTACCAGCAGCCTGCCTAGCTTAAGTCAATAGGATATGTTTCATTCCATAGTAAACAACTTATTATCTGCAGGCCCAGAATGCTGATAGAACGCAAGTTCCCCTGAAGTGGGGCACTTTTGTGACCTTTACACAGACCAGATTCCAGAACTCACGGAGAAGAATAATTCCCTCTATCCATATAATCTGTAAGAACAGGTTCCAATTAGAACCAGTCAGCATGGGCCAAAGTGACCTAGAGTTGTCATGTGTAATAGGGATTTGAAAGTCTGATGTTATCCTGCTTCTGCTATTCGTCAAAAGTCAAGAGGTTGACCTGTATAGGAAACCTCTGGAAACTTCTCTGAGACTCACAATAAAATTGGAGGATAGGAATTCACACTGTCCTTCTCCTCTCTGAGAACACCTACTTTCTCCCTTGAGAGTGTCCTCTTACCCTCTTTCCTATGCATTTTAATAAACTCATGCCTGTTATACTGTGTGACCTGTCTGAAATATTTTTGATGTGATTGCAAGAATCAGGGTTTGGAGCTGGGGTTGTGGCTCAGTGGTACAGCACTTGCCTAGCATGTGTGAGGCACTGGGTTTAATCCTCAGCACCACATATAAATAAATAAATAAAATAAAGGTCCATCAACAACAAAAAATTAAGAAAAAATCAGGGTTTGAAGAGGGGGTCCACATGACTACCTCAGCTTCAAGAGAGGATGGTAACCTCTAATACATCCACTGAAGGATTGTTGAAATGAACTGACAATACACATTTTGACAGGAAAAAAAAAACATATTTACTTATTTTTATTTCATTATTTTATTTATTTTTTGCAGTGCTGGGGATGAATCTCAGGGTCTCACACATGGTAGGCAAGTGCTGTATCACTGAGCTATCCCACCAGTCCCAAATTTACTTAATTTACTTAATGTGCACATAAGTTATGCAAAACATGAAACTCAAAAAAAAAAAAAAGTCCAATGGTTAAAGCTCAAATACCCTCTTTATGAGTGAGAGGGGAATGGAATTGGAACTGTAGACAATTTCAGAGTGGTAGTAAATGATTTTAGGAGAAATGAATGAGCTCTTGGAGGAGATGTTATGGTTTAGATATGAACTGTCCCCAAAAGCTCATGTTTGAGACGACCACAAATTTTCAAAGGTGAAATGATTAGATTAAAAGAACTGTAACCTAATCAGTGGATTAAATCCACTGAATGGTAACTGTGGGTAGATAGGGTGTAGCTAGAGGAGGTGGGTTACTGGGGGAGTGCCTTTGGGATTTATATTTTGTCCCTGATGAGCAGAGCTTATTCTCTGCTTTTTGGTTGCCATGCTCTGAGCTGCACAGAAATATTGCAATGAATACTATTGTTGAGGTACTCTCAAAATTTTATTTCAAACCAGGCACGGTGGTGCACACCTGTAATCCCAGCACTTTGGGAATCTGAGACAGGAGAATCTCCAGTTCAAGGGCAGCCGCAGCAATGGCGAGGTGCTAAGCAACTCAGACCCTGCCTCTACATAAAACACAAAATAGAGCTGGGGATGTGGCTCAGTGGTTGAGTACCCCTGATTTCAATCCTGGGTACCAAAAAAAATTTATTTCAAAGAGGTACTTCATAGTTTTAGTGGAGATAAATGCAATAAGAATAAGGTTTCAGCCTGCTGCCAGCACTAGTCATCTTTTTTTTTTAAATATTTATTTTTTAGTTGTAGGTGGACACAATAGCTTTATTTTATTTTTATGTGGTGCTGAGGATTGAACCCAGTGCCTCCCGCGTGCGAGGCGAGCACGCTGCCACTGCGCCATACCCCAGCCCCAGCACTAGTCATCTTTTGATTGTAGATATTCTTCTTTTAAGAATTTTGTATCTCTAAATATATTGTATATCTAAATTCTTTTAAGAATTTTGTATCTCTAAATATATTGTTTTTTTTTTATGTGTGTGTGTGTTTTCTATTTAGTGATGCAGATTGTCAAGGTCAGACAAAGCATCATAGATGCTGTGGACATTTTGAAACATTTTACCTTACTTGCTCTTATGAATGAAGGTTTTTAAATGACACTGGCTAAATATGGCAGATTAAGAGGGGAAGAGAGAGTGAACCGTTATTAACCTTCTTTTCTTCCAGATTATATCCCTTAAGTGATCTTTTTTTTTTTTTTAAAAATTGGCTTAAAATGTTTCAACATTCCACAAGAAGCTTGATTTTTTTACTTAGCCATTACCCTTTGCTGTTTTGAATATTTTTTTCTACATCATTGTTTAAGCCAGAATCTGATTTGGAAGTAGGGCATTACTTTGACATGAATTACAGCATGCTCGAATGCTTAATCTTCTCAGTCACATTTTATTGCTGTCCTGTATAAATAACACATAATAATTTTGTTTTATTAATATAGTGATCCATCTTTATTGCCCTGTGCTTGTTAATGAAGATTGAAATTGAAGGTCTCTAACTATAAATTAGAAGTATTTAAACAACTGACAAAAAGGATTCAAGTTTTCAACTATTAGATTAAGTTTCCTCTTATTGGATGTATTTACACATAGAGTTCCAAATCTACTTTGCTATTTTTGTTATTTGTGGAGGATTATGTTCAGCCATATGTGTGGGCATGCTTAAAGTTAAGGTATTTATTTGGTTAATTAACCAATCAGCACATATTAATCCTAGAGGAAAAATCTCAGGTGAGCTTGGCTGAGTGGCTGGATTTTATTTAAGCAACTTCATGAGTCAAGAAAACTTCAAACTCAACTGTTGAGTAGTGAGAATAATAGAGAGTTTGAATATGTTCCTTAGGGTTAGAAGCTGAAAGAAACAAATGGAAATGAAGTTCTTTGAAAAATTTCCTCCTTCATTCATCTGTTACCATATACTTTCTTTTACACTTCTTACAATGGCAATGAACTAAAGTTCTTGGAATATGCCAAACCCTTTGCTTCATAATGTTGTATATATCTCCTTCCTTTTATTGAAATATTCTCTGTAGCTACCTTCCTCTGACTGCCCTCTGTGCTGTTCTCTGAGTCCCTCAACCTAACTTGCTTGCAGGAGCTCCTTCTGACCTCAGCCTTGATGACATTTCCCCTGCAGAGCCTTTTCAGCCCCAAGTCTGAGATGGGTTTCCTTCCTATATATTCCTATGGTATTCTGTTCTTGTCCGTATTGTAATACTTATCAATGTTTGGTTGTATGTTTGTTTTTGTTTCTGGATTCTTCTTTATAATGTAGGCTTCCTGAATCATGGAAGGAATCTTGTTCTAGATTATATTCTTAGCATCTGACGCGAAACAGGTATTGAAGAATTATTCTTCTATTTGATTGACATCAGTAGGTGGGAGAAGAATGAAGTGAATGTGAAATGAGAGGATATGAGTGGTGGTTTTGTGGTGGTGAGAGCACAGAGCCTGGAGCCACATTGCCTGGATTTGGTTTTCATAATTGGTCTATGACCTTGAGCAAGTTCTGTCTGTGCTTTAGTTCTCTCAGGGAGAACTACAGGGACAGTAAAAGGATTTGATCTTGCACATTTTTATGGGTTTAAAAACATTGGTATGGAAGACTTACTAGAATACAGTGTGTATTAGATGGATGTTTATTAAGAAGTAAAAAAGTCTAGAAGTGAGGATTGGAGATATTGTAATTACAAAGAGTTGGAGATGCCCAGAGCTGAATATTCCAGGCCATAATTTACAGGGTGTAGAAGTTTATGTGGCTATCTGGTCTGTTTCTCTTCCTGCTCAGTCATAGGCCTTAGAATATCTAGGTGCAGTACTTATCCCTAGCGCAGTATTTCTCAGAAGATTGTCCTTCAACTTTTGGAATCAGAATCATCTGATTGGTTTGGTAGCAATGAGGTGCCAAGGCCTCCCTGTGGAATCCTTAGAGTAGGGTGTGGGGGAGCATGTTGGGGCTGCATTTATAGCACCATAGGTGGTTGTGATGCCTGAAGTCTGAGAATTGCTCATGGAGGTTAACTTCTCTGGACATATTTCTAGAAGCACAGTTAGACAGGTGAGGTTTGAAAGGACTCCCTGCTGATTCAGAGGTGCCTTTCATCCCTCCATTGCTCTCTGTCATACTATTTATAGCTTTTATAGCATTGCTTGCTTTGTTCCCTGTGTTTTTATGTTTTCAAAAATATATGATCTAATCTTTGTCCTCAAGTAGTTTATGGTATAGTTAGTTGAGAGATGAGTCTAAAACACATTTAAAAATTGCATAAAATTTACAAACTTGAGTTTTGGATTGACTCTAAGTACAGAATAAAACAGAAGGGCTGAGAGGCTGGAGTAATTGGGGAAGATTTTGGAAAGTGAGTTGGCCATGAAAAATGAGTAATGTTTGAAGGGATGAGGAGACTATGGAGGCAGGAGTAAGAATGTGAGGAAAAAAAACAGAGACATGCTTGAGGATGGAACTTTGGGGGAAGAATAGAGACCTGGACTTGATCTTTCATGTTAAACAATAGGAAGAAGGGGAATGAAGATAGAGAGCATAATTTCCAGTTACTCTCCATAATCTTAAAAAAAGTATAAAGGATGTCAGAAGTTGACCAAAATGTAGAGAACCATTAGAAAGTCTTCAGGAGCTGAAAAAATAAAAACTGTACCCTAGGTGGAATATGTCAGTGTGGCAAATTACCTACTTGCTCTAATATAAATGTAGTTTGCTTTCCTGGAGTATTTCTAAACTAGTTGGAATGAGAGGAAATAGTAATTGAATGAAAGCATAACCAAAGTCAGTGCAAAATATGAGAAGAAACAGTTGCTATTGGAGCAGAGCTCTGGTGCTTCATGAGAGAGACAGAAGCCGTTGCTTCTGAGGGATCAGTGTGTTCACTTGTGTGTGCAGTAGGAAAGGGACCTGGCTTGAGAAGACACTTGTGAAGAAGCAGAGGAATCGTGGTAGTGGTCTTATGGATCTAAGCAGAGGCAGAAGCAAGAAGAGGGAGAAGAAAAATGATGACGTAGGTAGAATCCTGGTTCAGTTAATAGAGAATGGAAAAGTTGGGAGAGTCATGTTGCAAGAAAAGTATTCAAAATAATGAAATGAAAAAGAAGATGAGAAAAAGAATCCAGAGATACTTTCTTCCTCTCTTCAATTCACCCTATTACCTTTTTATATAATAGTATACTTTTTCCACTTCATTAAATAGCTTTATACATCTAGTCTTAGGGGGAGGAGCTGTGGCTCAGTGTAGTTAGGCAAATGGCCCGTAAGTGAAGTGGCTGATAGAGCACATTCTCTAAAGTTGATCTTATTGTGAGGGCCACACATTTCCCACTCATTCAGCAGCATTAAATACACAGAAACAACTTTGACTATAATTACTTTTGCATTGTCTTAGGCTATGGGACTCTTGTCTGCTCTTGTCCTTACTTGGTTTGTTCCTCCATTTCTTACTAGTCTTCCAATTTCTAATTTTTTCCTTGGATTTTGGAATTCCTCCTTTTTTTCTAACACTCTACTATCTTCCTCTCTACACCAGCTCTAATCCATTGTGACAGTGGCTATAAAGATCCTTCAAAAAGACAAATTTGATCATATTGTATTTCTGAAGGAAATCCCCTCATTGGCCTAGAAGGCACTGGAGATACGAGGCTCTGCCTAATTCTTTACCCTAATGTCCTAAAGACATGCACACTTTTATTTTGTTCTTTTTTTAGTTTCTCAGATGCCTTAAGACTATTATATTAGTTTCCTGAAGTTTCTATAACAAACCACCATAAACTCAATATTTCAAAATGACAAATATAATTTTTCACAGTCCTGAAGCCAAAAGTCCAAAATCACAGTGTTAGCAGAGGTTTTTCTAGAGGCTCTGGTGGAGACCCACTCCAGGCCTTATCTCCTAGTGAATGATGACTACAGTAGGTAATCCTTGACCTTTGTTTCTTATGTGCATCACTCTAGTCTCTGCTTTAGTGTTCACATGGCCTTCTCCCCTGTGTCTTTGTGTTTTCTCCTGTTCTGTCTTCTGTTAGCACAGTAAACATTATACTGAGTCCCAAATATAATCTATAGTTTTCTCATCTCAAGATCTTGTCATTCACAAAATACTCAAGTAAAGTTTCATTCTGAGTTTCCAAGTGGACATGTCTTTTGGAAGGACACAACCAACCTACTATGGTCTTCTCTCCAGCTTCCCAAGTCTTACATCCATCCCATATGCAAAACACCCTCAACCTACTTTGTGTTCCCCGAAGTCTCACTCCATTGCAGCATTAATTCCAAAGATAAAACCTTAATAGCATCATCGCAAAAAGTCTCCAATTTCATCATTAAAAACATCTAAATCAGGTAAAAGTGAGGCTATAGGTATGATGAGCATCATACCACAAAATTCCTATAAGTCTATATATCCAGAAATAAGTTATCTCCTTTAAAATTCAGTGGTGATAGAAACTTAGGTACGTATTTGCATACCAAATGACAAGAAATGGAAAACATGAAGGATCACTGGTTCCAAGCAATTCTGGAATCTAGTAAGGCAAATTCCACTAGGTTTTAAGATCTAAAAATATTTTTCTCTGCCTCAAGGCTCTGCCCCATGCTCCTTCAAAGGCAATTCTTTATCATTTTCATCCTCATCAACAGCTGCATCATTGTCCTTCTTACTTTGCTTTTATTTTATTTCTTATTTTTTATAATTATAGCTGATGTTTATAGCTGGGTAACTCTATTGGCCTGTTTCTCACTTGCATAATTATAAAAGTCTGATAAACTTCTTTCATTTAATCTGATCAATGTCTCTTTCTGTCTAAACTGACACTATTTCTGCTAGGCCAAAAATCTTTTGGCCTCCTGTGAATATGTGAATATCAAGGTAATTCATAGCATTCCAGAAGGGGATTCCCCACATGTCTGTCTATCACTATACTTGGCTCTTGCTGAGATGGTTGTTTTGTTCGATGAATCACATCTCTAATTTCTTCAGCAAAACTTGTTCAGCCACACCCTTATATTTCTCTTCAGAATACACTTTCTCAAAAATGTGATTTTCTTAATTTTATCATCCTTTTTTATAATGGTTAAGCTAAGAACTTCCTAAATCAGCAAGTGCTAGTTCCTTGTTTCTTAATGATTGTTTCCTCAGTTTATCTATATCTCTTGCATTTTTAATAAAATCAATAAGGAGAAACCAGGCTACACCTTCCATACTTTTCTTGGAAATTTCCTCAAACATCCAAATTTATAGGTTACAAAATAGGCCTTTCACACAACTATAGAACAAAATTCAGTCATTTTCTGGCATTTTATAACAAAGGTCTCCTTTTCTTTTTTACTTATAGTCTTCTCAAAACAATCTAGTCTTTTTCTCTCAAGTATCTCCAAATTCTTCTAGCCTCCATCATTATTATAGATGTCTAAATTTTAAGATGTTTATTTAAGTATCATCCCTCTTTCAAAGAAAGTTTTTTAAAATATCTCTATCAGAGTTCTAATATACATGTATATAATGACTTTTGAGAAATGAGGGGAATTTTAGTATGTAAATATGTTTTCTGTGTGTGTGTGTGTGTGTGTGTGTGTGTGTGTGTGTGTAGGAGCATCTCCAATACCTTCAGCCCCTCCTTTCCATCCTTCCCCATTCTATGCTAATAGACTGTGTTCTTGCCAGAAAGCACCCCTTTGTTTGTGACCTTTGGACCTGATTGGTCCAGGAGTGTATTTAAGCTTCTATACTTTCTGGAATAAATGGTGTTTTCTGCTTCTCGCTCTGGGTGTTTCTGCATCTCACTGGGGCAGAACAGATTTTTACCTACACCCCGGGGTCTGGGTGAGTGATCCGCAGATCGCCACCGTCCAGAGAGACCACATATCGTCTTCCCCAGAGACCCCTTCTTTCTCCATCTCTCTGGACCCCAACTCGTGGAGCAGACCTACGGTAGCGCCCCCCTGCCCTTAAAGCAATAAGTGTGTATGACATATATAATTTATTTCAAGAATTTGGCTTATACAATTTTTAGGGCTGGCAAACCTGAAACATGTAGAGTAGCCAAGAGAGAGAATTCTCAGGCAGAAGTTAAACCTGCAGCCCACATATGATATTTATTCTTCCTCACGGAAATTTTAATTTGTCTTTTAAAGCCATTCTCTTAATTGCATAAGGCCCATAGATATTATTAAAGAATATCCCCTTTTCTTAAAACTGTCTGGTAGTAGATGTAAATCATGTCTACAAAATACCCTCACATCAACAGCAAGATTAATGTTTGATTCAATAGCAATATACTGGATACTATAATGTAGCCAAGTTGACACATAAAACTAACCATCAGAGACACTGAATGTTTTTCTAGTTCCCCAAATATCTGCCCTCTTTCTCCTCTTCCTCCTCCTCCTCCTTCTATGTTTAGACAAGGGATTGAACCTAGGTGCACTTAGCCACTGAGCACATCCCTGTCCCTTTTTATTTTTTATTTTGAGACAGAGTTTTGTTAAGTTTCTTAGGGCCTTGCTAAGTTGTTGAGGCTGGCTTTGAACTTGTGTTCCTCCTTCCCCAGCCTCCTGAGTCACAGTGATGGTAGGCATTTGCCATTGTGCCTGGCAAATCTGTTGTTTTTTAGTCATACTTCAGATTGCAGCATAAATATCTTCTTACTAGTTAAAGACATCTTGCTTTAGGTTCCAGACCTAACAGTACCCTCCACTTCTGTAAATCACACTCCTTATAAGTTAGCCAATATGTAAACCACTTATTGGATTGCAAATACCATGTAGTATTTGAATGAATCTAGCTTGTTTCCCACCACAGCTGGCATTCAATAGTGTCTGATGACTGATGGAATGAATAAATCACAGGTTAGGCTGATCTAAATGGCAGGTCCTCTATATCCACAGCTCAAGGATCCAGGGCCAGTTCTTGAAATGTAAATTGGTGACCAAATAATTTTCTTGCTCAATCACACTTGGTTTTTAAGAACATTGTGTTTAGGGAACAAAATAAAATTTATCAAGCAGGATTCAATTAAACAGTTAAAGCTGAGCAGTCACATCCTTTCTCCTGGTTTTCTGTGTTTCCATAGGAAAATGGAAAAATATTGGTTCAATGGGAGGAGAAGTCCAAAATAAGAATTTTAGAATTTGACATTAAAACTAAAAATGTATTTTTAAAAGTGGTTAGACGAATGGCCTTTCAAATGATATAGACATGGTTTCATGCCCTGCTTATAATACTTCCCATCAAGTGATCTTGACCAAATTACTTTCTGAAGTCTAAATATCTTTACAATGCTGGTTAAATTTCAGTAGAATCAGTTTTTTAGAATGAAATTCTATTTTTTTTTTTTTTTACTGAATAGCTATCTTTTAATGAGGTGAACATGAACAAACCTGGATTCCCAATAGAAAAGAACTGTTTCTCTAGAACCTCTAATGTTCAGGTGAATGAAGTTCAATGTGTGTCTATAGCTGAAAGGACAATCATCCAGCAGGAAAGTGTGAATTTGGAGACCCCATTGTTAATAATGGAAAATAAGAAAATTGTACTGAATACAATTTATTGAACACTTTAGTTAGGTCAGGCAAAATTATTCACTATTACTCAGTATACAAATCACTGTAGTATCTTGTGTTTCATTTGGAGAAAATAGGACAAATTCATCGGGATAGTTATGCTTATACAATTTAAGCCTCACTTTTAGTCTTAATTTATAAAATGAATATAATTCTTCCTCTACTGATAGCTCAGAGGTGGCTGGGAAAATCAAAACAAAAATGAGATTATATATTTGAAACCAATCTGTACCCTGTGAAGAAAATAAAAGCTATGAGTATTATAAAGCATGTATCTACATGCAGCAACAACTGAACAAATGTGTACTTAAAAAACATATCAATCAAACTAGTGCTTATTTGGCATCATGTAGACAAAACAATTGTTGATTTGACAATATTCCACATTTCAACTGGTTGTCATGGTATCATGTTGACTGAAAAGAAAAGTGATTCTCTGTGCTCCACAGTTCTCAGATTCCATGAAACATTAAATAAAGAGATCTGAAAATAGAGGACTGTTTTAAAGTTTCTACTCAAGGCTTAGTCATAGAATAAATTTTAGAACGTGTCTTTGGTGCGTCCTGAATAAGCTGATATTGAACATGCCCCATGCTGTTTGTCTTTTGGAGATGCCCTGATTTAGACTCTGCTTTTGACCTTCTGGACAGATGTAGAATAGAAATAGCCACGGCACTGGCCAGAACATGAACAATGGTGGCTTCTCCTTTAGTTATCAGGAATATAAATCAAGAATGATACAATGTTATAACTGAAAATGTCCTTAAACCAGATTTTCCAAAGATCACATTTCAATTTAATTTAAGAAGACTATAATGCAGGTTTTCTGAGGCCGAGTTAAATATCTCCTACTCCCACTTCTCAGCCTCAACTGTGGTAGACTGTAAAATAAATAGAAATCATGTAGGTTTTACTCTTCCGTTTTATTTAAATCTTATATAAAAATAGCATTAAGGTCTCCATAATTGCCCATCACCTCACCTGTATTTTGTCTTGATAAACTTGGCAGAGGATGGCATGTTCTTTCCCACTTTTCTGTATACCAAATGACTTATGGTTTGGGTCTGCCTGTTATGGACACAGTTGGAGCTGTGCTTCCTTCACCATCCTGTTCCCTGACAAGTTCTTAAGAAAATTTCTTTTACATTAAACAGAGCGACTGCAGGTAAGGCCTTCTGTTGACCTACCTAATGATAGGAAGTCTCATCACTCCCCATTTCAGAGCTCATTTATCTGGGGCAGTTATTCTGAGTGGATGGATCACTTTGCTGCCAAAAGTGCTTATTTTCCTTTTACCCAACATTTCCCGGAGGCAATCAAGACATGAGTCATCCTTAATCTTTGTTAACAGAGGCCAGCATGAGCCTAATTTAAACATTGCAGTAGTGGCCAGTAGACCTACACAGTTAAACAAAACAAAACGAAGCAAAGCAAAGCAAAACAAACGAACCATGAGAGAATATTATGACAACAGCCAAATCATTTTCTGAATGTTTTTATGTGAGGAGGACCACAAAGCCACTTAAATTATAGAACTTTTGACTAAGGCGAAAGATATAGTGCTAGTTATGGACATATGATGAAATGATAGTTCATTCCAATTTAAATATGAAGTTGAAAAATGGTTATTGTATTATCCATTATATAGATAATTAACCCTTTCTTTTATTAACACCAAATAAAGCCCATGATTATCATTGTAATCAACTGTTTCCATAGTTACATTTGTAAGAGCATTTTATAGCACACTTTTTGCCTCTATCCCCATGTATATTATACATGTATTTTAAAATACCTTGTGTACATTGTCTCAAGAGGTTTTTCAGCACATTTATTATGTTTTATTTTGAGACAGAATATGGCTAAGTTACTGAGAGCCTCACTAAATTGCTGAGGCTGACCTTAAACTTGAGATCCTTCTGCCTCTGCCTCTTGAGCTGCTGGGATGACAGGCATGTACTACCACACCTGGCTCAAGAGATTTTTGATATCATTATAGAGACAAGACTCTGGGATTTAAATGAATTTTCTGAATTCAATTTTATTGAATTTCAATTCAATTTTATGTTGTATCTAGTACATAGGTACATAGGGAAACCAGACTTACTGGATTAATAGTTTTTTCCAACATTTTGTGCTGCTTTTGGTGGAGCTCTTCCTGGGCAACTTACTTTTTCCCTCTGTCTCATCAGACATGCCTTGCTGCTTCTTTCATATTGTGCATAACTCTTGACTCCATTTTCTGTTTGTGCTCTATCCACCACGTATGTTTTCATGGCCATATATCTGCACAGTTTACCAGTTCATCACTTGACCTTCCTTTCAGAGTGCTCATTGAAAGAGTAAGGTACCTGTTGGCATAAGCTGGGTACTCCATACGCTTTTCAGAATATCACTGTTTAAAACATGAGCTTATTTAGCAGTGCTGTGCATGGAATGAAGTAGAGGCTTCTGGACAGTCCTGAGCAAACTAGAAGCTCTAGAGCTGACATCATCCAGAATCTAGACTGGAAAGCTTGACCTTATTTGCTTTCTTGATGTATATATTTAAGAAAATTATTGTTGTTTCCCTTTGTGGAGATTATAATCTCAAGGAGAAATGTAGAATATGTGATTATAGTGTGAAGTTCACAAAAAGGCAACTGTAGAAAGTGTTATGCACTGTGTTTGGTGCACACATTTTGAAAGGGTTCATATTCCCTCTTCCTAAGTGCTATGAAATACATATTTCATGTAGATACCCACTGTTTGCTTTACTGTGCTGGAGATGTCCAATAGATCATAGCTATAGTGTATGTTGCCTTTGCTCCCTGATGCTGATCTTTGTTTTACTGTTTTTAAACCAAACTACTCTTACTCTGGTGAACAATAGGGTTTAGGAGAATAATACAGATTCAAAAAAACTGGTTAAAATCTCAACTTTTCCATTTATTCATTATGTCACCTTGGATGAGATACTTAATGTGTAAAAGGTTCATATACCTTAAAACCAACAACCATAAAACCATAAAACCAACAACATTTTGGAGAAACACCTGATCTACAACCTCAGGTGGAGCTATTACACAGCAGAAAAGAATGATTTCAGAGGAAAAGTCTAGGGACTTTGAAAAGTTGATGTTTAGCATTGAACAGAATATGGAATGTATACTACCTATCCGTTTATTAGTGTGTGTGTGGTGGGGTGGAGGAATGCCCCAAACTATCACTTTAAAGCCTGGATGGATTGGGGAAAGGGAACTATAGAGGCAAGATACTGAGAAAGCAGAAGGCAGAAGGCAGCTATAGAAATGGAGTGTGGCTCTTGAGCTGAGTTCTTTTCCCTGAACATTTCTTGTTTTGAGTGGTGTTTGACCAGATGAGCTGACAAATCAAAGGCTTAGTGTGATGTGGCTGTGATGGAGACAAATGTCCATTGAGACACATGGAACTGAAAATGAAAGTGAGGGGTACAGAATTAATCCAATACATCACCACTCTCCCTTATGTCAGCTTTAAAGATTTGGTTGCTCAGAAACTAAAGAAGGAAGAGGCTGGTGAATTAATCCAATGCATCATCACAGGATCCCTGGGTACCTATCTGTAATTTCTAGCCTCCAAAGGTGCAGGGGACAAGTTTAGTCATGTTAGAGTATTTATGAATTGTACAAATTTCCCTTCAGCTCATTCACTGCAAGTTTTCCATAAAAGACGAGTGTACAGGCCAAATCAACTGCATTAGGCTGGAATCAGGTTTCCTCCTAACCTAAAACTAGGAAGAACTCCATTGCCATATTATAAAAATAAATTCCAGCCCAATTATTTTCTCCTATTTAATTCAGTTACCACATTGTGTCCTAGCGTTGATAGGTTCTGCCTGTCAAAGGAGGATCCCCATGAGAGTAGAAAGCATGACGTTTTTGTGTTTGTGCCATAAACCCATATTTATTTTGGATGAGGCTGTTGGATATATATATGCTTTCAATTTATATAGTTTCTCATTAAATAATTTCTGTTTTTAATCAGTCAGACAGCAGTCCATAATACATGAATTTTTATAAAGGATTAAGTCTCATTCAGATTTATGTGAATTTCACAGTTCAAATAAGAGAAAAATACATCCAACTACTTTTGAGCTAGAGACCCTGAGTGGAATATGAGATGTTAACATAGTCATGAGACAACTGTTCTGAATAATAAGCAAAAACCATAAAACCAACAACATTTTGGCTTGAATAACAGATCATTAGGGCTTATAAAAGAGAGAATCTTGGTGATGGAGTGGGGTAAGACTTGTAAAAATATGTTCATGATACATCATTCCCCTCTAAGTGAGAAACCAAAGCTTCTTTTCTTCATACATGCAATCCTAAGGATTTAGATTGCTTTGATTTCAATCTAAAATTATAAAACTAAGCCATTGCCAATGTTGGAAAAGGCAACT
This sequence comes from Geosciurus inauris, assembly GCA_004024805.1. Lineage (NCBI taxonomy): Eukaryota > Metazoa > Chordata > Mammalia > Rodentia > Sciuridae > Geosciurus > Geosciurus inauris. The sequence continues at coordinate 20,988 of PVHX01015014.1, read as the reverse complement.
ATTTTTAATAATGCAGTAAAACCACCTTGGCCTGACAGTTTTGCAAACATATATTTGGAAGCAAAGGTTATTAGCTTTTACTCTTGGAACCAGAATGACAGCATAAATCTGCAGACTGGTGTACACTGCAGTACATTCATTAACATACCCCAAAACTTCTGGATTGCTTGGTTATTGGGTGACAGTGCCACGCACTTCAGTGTCAAGGGGCAGTGGCGGCTGTCACAAAGAACAGCAGGTGGCCATGCAATTGCTGGCTCTCCACTTTAACTTTCACAACTCTTGAGTTAGGAGCTGAACTGCAGCACAGAAGGAGCACCCACCTTACTCTCATTTATTTAACAGATGTGAAGGGTACATTGAGGTGAATTATTATTCTTTGTCAAAAAGGTCTAATGGCTTGTGGAGTTACCTTTCAAAGTGTAAAAGTCAGTGGCCCGAGGGACTGAATGGAAACCACATTGGTTTTAGTGGTAAGAGATATTGCCAAGAAAGAAAGGAGAAGTGGATAAGGAGACATATTGATCCCTTGCTTAGGACTTAAAATGCCATAAAACATTTTTACAAATTATCTGGCAAATCACAGGGAAGAGGAAACAACTGATTTTCCTTCAGGGGTAAACTAAGGTAAAGGGGTCATTTGGGATTGGATAAAAATATGTAAACCCATGAGCATTTTTATTTGTTTTAATTTACTTTTTGATGGCTATCCAATTCCTACTTTAGATACATAAGACCGTTATCCTGGACCTCAAAATAGTATGGATTTAATTAATAGCTCAATAAACATTATACATAAGAATTATTTTTCTTGCCTACTAATGGGTTACTTTTTTATTGGAAATAGGAAGTATCTATTTCCTTTATCACATATTTAGGTATTAGAATATATCAGAAAATAAAGTATTTTTTGACCCTGGTTAGCTGTGAAACATAATGTTGTATAGGCTCAATACTGGCACTCAATAAGTAGTGACATTTTTTTATGTTATTTTCCTTGTGTTTGTAAAACAGCCATATGATTTCCTTAACTTTTAACCTCTTTAAACTTTCTTGAATTTTTTGTGTTTTTTTAAAGTCATGGACAACTGATATTTTCTAATTCTGAGGCAGCTGATTGTTTTCAGTGTAACCTTGAATGCTTTGTCTCCTTTAAAATGTATAGTGTCTCCTCAGCAGCAAAAAAGTTATTATTTTAACATTATCAGTTTGTGTTTTCCTTCCGCCAAGAACCTACTGTTCCTTTGATGATGTCACAAAGATTGATTGTCCTCTATAAGTGGGCTCAAATCCCTTCCTGTTGTTATTCTACACCCATTCCAGTAGTGAGTTTAACAAGTCAGGAACTAAGAGATGGAATGAATCTAGACCTACTATGTGGCTAGGGATGTGGCTCAGTGGTACAGCACTTCCTTAGCATGTGCACGACCTTAGGTTCAATCCCCACCACCACAAAGTAAAACAAACAATTTATTAGTACCGGGGTACTTTCTAGGTTTCTCAGTGTGGCAACAAAAATGGAAGACTCTGTTGTATCTCCAAGAACCAAATTGAAAGCTTATACTTAAGTACTGGGATGAATGATTCAAATTGCAAACACGACAGGGGCTCAGAGGATAGAAAGGCTGAAAAATCCGAGATCAGAATGGTTTACTTGAAATTAGTTACCAGAGTGCTTATCTATAACTTGAAAAGTCCAAGCAGCACAGTCAAATTTGTGACAAAATGCAAAAGCTGACACAACAGCTCTGTGTTCACATGGAAAGAGTAGACTAAATAGTAGGTTGCTCTGATCCAGCTGTGATATTGAAAATGCCACTTTTGCTTGTTATGTATTATGACTCTGAATTCTTTTATATGTAAAACTTGAAGGTCACCTGACCCGCTATTAGGTGATTACTACTTCTTTGATTGTGTAAAGTCCGTGGCTTGATAAAATATACATCATTACAGTTCGGGAATGCTCTATTCTTTTCCTCTTATACCCAGGTACCTCCTCGGTGGCATGCATAGTTTGTCAGGGTTAGGGAAGTAAAGTTGGTAAGAGTAATCACACTGCTGCCTGCTGTGGAGAAGAGTGAGCTTTATTTACAGCACAGCACTGTGGTTTGGCTTTAAGAGAATTACATCAACTAAAAATTATACATAATAGACTTGGCAGGAACACAAGGTGGTGGTCAGGCCTGATTTTATCAAATAGAAACACTTGGAAAGTGATATTGCCGGGGCTTCGCTTACTCAGATTTATAACAGGTGTCCACAGGATGGTAATCCTCACTGATCCTCAATGGCTTCTTAAATGTTCAGGTTTTGAGCTAGAGACATCCTGTGGCTCCTGACAAAAAGCATTATGCTAATTAAGATCTATCCAAGTCTTCTGATCTAAGAGAAGTCAGAACCTCAAAGGAAATCCTCTTCTGAATTCATTCTCTCATTGTAACAGCCTCACTATAAATTTTGAAGAAAATTTTGGACTCCAGATATAGATCAAGTTAGATGAAAAAATAGAAAAATAACATGGTTAGCTAGAAAAAGACTGGAAAAAAAATACTTGAGGACATACATGAAAGCATTAGTGCTGTTTGCAGTTAATTTTATTTATTGTAACAAGAAATTATCTACTTGCCTAGTTATTTTTTCCCCTAGATTGTGACTTTGACAAAGACAAAGAATGTCACTTATTCCTATCCATATTGCCAGGACCAGGTGCAATTCCTATCCTGTATTGTATACTGAGGAAATGTTGGATAATGATACTAACCAGATATATTTTCAGTTATAGGCTTTCTCCATAACACAAAAACATCAAGGAAAACAACATAAATGGGTGGAGACTAAACGTTTTTAAGGTATGTTGTTGTCTGAGCAAAACAATAGCTGATATTCCAAGTTGGCACTGACTTTTTTTTTGTTTGTGGGGATAGTGCTGGGAATGGAACCCAGAGGTGCTGTACCACTGGGCTACATCTCCAGCTCTTCTTATTTTTAATTTAGAGACAGGGTCTCATTAAGTTGCTTAGGCTGACCTTAAACTTGGAGTAGGGTAGACTAGAATAGAGTAGAGTAGCTGGGATCACACACCAAGCCCTGACTCATTTTTAAACTAGAAATGTAAAATAAAGTAGTCAATTTATGGGGTTAATCAGTCATTCTTCTCTTCTTCTCTTTCCTTTATCTACCAGTAAGAAGGTATTATCTAGGATTCCTCTAAGAGTTGTCTGAGCAATTTTTCTACCTCAATACATGCATTTATACCTCACAAAATAATTTTGTCATTTGGTCAGAGCTTTCTAAACTTTGGAAGTAATAATAATGAAAATAAACTTACAGCCATCCAGGAGACATCTTTCATAAAAAAAAAAATATACTCAAGTGTAAAATGTTGATGCAACTATACATGAGAAGGGTATTTTATATGATTATTCAATTAAATGAAGATTTATTAATTTTTTTTGCTGAATTCTCCATTTAAAGATCCCATAGTTATATTAGTTGTATGTTAAAGATGGTCTAATCTATTAGAATATAATTAAATTCATGACTAAAGTACATATGTACCTCTACATTGATATAGTTAACTTTCATTTTTAGATTCCAATGTATAGTGTATATAAACATCCTCACTGCAATATAGAACAGCTAAATAGTAGGATACATGTTTGGGGGATTAGGAATGTATCTCTACTATTTAAAAATTATACTTCTTAATACAATTATTCAATTTTGACAAATTATTTGCATGCCCATAAAACTAGTTCTACTTACAAGATCATATTATAAACAGAATTGGTTAAACCATATTTCCCAAATTCATATAAGTAGTAAATGGCAGAGATAGGATTTGAACTCTACCATCTGGTTTAGAGACCGAATACATTTTTACTTGTTAAAAAATTAAAAATTGTATAAACTTATAAAAAGAGATAAAGTTTAGTTTCATGGCCACCACATCTAATCCTAGTCTACTTCTTGATTTTCCTCAAAGATGATTAATGACCTCTCTGGTATATATTCTTCCAGGCCTGTTCTGTGCATTTATATCATGTTCATAAGTACTCTTAGAGATTATATAATATGTATTTTATGATTTTTACATATAAATAAAGTAATAATGTTTTTGTTATTTTGAAACAATTTTAACTTCATAGATATTTTATCATTAACATATTTATTTCTACATCCTTCTAACAAGTTATATGGTGTTTTCCAATATGACCACATTTTTACAATTTTAGGCAGTTTTTCTTAATGAATAATGTCATAATTTCATTTTGGGGAAGAAAGGATGAATGCATATGGTAATTATATGATTTCTAATAATTTCTCAATTTCTTATCTGTAATTGAGCATTGATATTATTGCCTGCCCTGCCATGTATCTGCATATCCATGTCTACAGTTTCAAAAGTGTGAAATTTATAAATATTAAGTTATAGTTTCATTACACAACTCAATTTTTCATTAATCTATTGAATATTTGCTATGAGGAATACTCTGATGTAGGTATCATGGAAAGGATTCTACCTAAGAATATGTGATATGATGAGAATAAAAGTCAAAATCTAAAACACTCTTAAAAATGATTATGTGATCAGAGTTCTAGGAAGGATAAAAAATTCAACTGGATTATGAGGGAAAAAGAGAGTATTCAATCAAGAGGGGCTGTGAATGCTTCTGAGAGGCAAACATTTGAGACATTTGTTAGAGTGTAGGGTTAGAGAACTGATTGTTCCAATTCCTTCTTGTATAAACTGGACTTTGATGCCTTGCTGAAGCTGGCATTCTGGTGAAGGTGTGTCTTTCTGGCATAAGGAGATTTTTAGAGTATTACTAATGAATATGAAAGTCTGTTTCATGTCAGCATCATACTGGAAAATCAAGCATTCAACCACAATACTGTCAATTGAGAGAATCTTCATATAAGCAAAAGGGAGATTTGGTGTCATGTTGCAGCAAATGGCTAAGAATTCTGGAAGATAAATGTAATTCAGTGTCTAGGAAAACCTTACAAAGTGTTCAAATTCAGAATGAAGTGTCTAGAGGATGTTTCAGACCACATCATGAACAGGAGGGATTTTAAAGACAATAAGAGTAATTCAAACCAAGGTTTTGAATTGGGGAAATTCCCAACTTGTTATTGAATAGCATGCTTTAGGATATGTTTTGGGGTGATGGATGAGAGGAAGAAGAGAGAAGGTGCAGAGGGTGAGAATGCTAGAGCACACTGTGACATTGAATGCCAACATGAAGTTCTGATTTTGATGATATAGGGTGAGGTATGAAAGATTTCTTCTATTATGCATGATCGACTCTCTCCTTTAAAGAAACCTCTTCTAAGACCTGTGAATAGATTAAAGAAGAAAAGATAGGAGAGAGCAAGAACAGTTGCAAAAGAGCAGGAAATAGAACTGTACTTTTCAGAAGAATAGTATCAGGGAAAAGAAGGACTGGAAAAATTTGAGAGACAGTACAAATTTTCAGTTTACTTGATATGGGCAGGAGGGAGAGTAAAAAATCAAAGAGGGTTATAACCACCTCAGTGAGACTACTATCCAGTTGGTTATGTATAAGGCACTATGCTAAGACAGATAGATGATCACTAGATAGCTAGATAGCAGGCTAGCTAGCTAGACAGATAGGTATACATGTAAAAAAAATATACATATATATATATATACACACACCTATAAATATGTATTTTAACTGATTCTTTATAACTCCTTATCATACCCATTTTACTCTGAAGGAAACTGAAGCTCAAAGAGGTAAAACAATTTGCTGAAAGTCATGATCAAAACACTAGGCCCAGGTTCTTAAGCATAATTGTTCTATTAAGACGCTCTGATATCACATATTCATACAGAAAGACAGTAAACTTTTATAGAATATTTTCCTACTTAATAATTTCATTTTAGAAATGTCTTTCAAACTTCATTAGCTTATGTGCATATGCATGTAAACAGTACACTTTAATGTATGAATGTTCTTATGTCTCAAAATATTTACCTGTTAACATAGCCACTAAGTTTCAGAAATATGATAAAATGTCTTATAATCAATGAAGTGCTAAAAAGAGCTTATCTGACAATCTTTTTTGTTTACTGCTTTCTTGATGCATGAAACCCTTTTTACCAGCTTTTTTCAAAGAAGTGAAAAAAAATAAGAATAATGCAATTTCCTAAAATCCCTTCAGTATTTGGAAATGAAAGTCCAGTTCCAGATAATGAAGTTGAGCATGGTGAAATTTAAATTCTATACAAAAAAGTTACATTAACTCACAGTTATTTATTATAATAAAGGAGAGGGATCCCTGGATAATTGAACTCCATAGATAATTGAAAAACTGCATTTAGCAGTACTTTTCAACTTCAATCCATATCAAATTTTTTATTGGCATTGTAATCAAATAACAAAACTTTCTCATTTAAATTTCACTTCCTTTCCTTTTTCTTCCCACTGAATGGGAAGGAAATGCCGAAGTTAATGAAAAGCAGAAGCCACAAGGTACCTGGCTCTTGTCTGATGGTAGTCAGAACCTGGATGGCTGAAGCATTGATAGTATGTAAAACCAAGAGCTTTGACAAATAATGATGAGGGAAATTTTAAATATTTTATTAACTAAAGGAATGTATTTTAACTGGTTTTATGTTATCAGTAGAAGCTGAGCTTTATAATGCTTTGAGTTGGAAAAAATAGTTTCCATATTGACTTTCATATTGGTTTTTGATTAGGTAACATGGTTCTGTGAACAGATATCAGTGCAAAACCTGTCGCTTATTATTTGAATACTTTCTTAACATATCTCCATCTCAGTGTGGGTAACAGGGTAATGAAATCTATAGTAAATCATCAAAAGGATATTATGCCTTTTGCAGCTCATCAAGAGCTGTAAGCTATTTTTACAACACTGATTTTGCTTGGTATTTTTTTTAGTAACTCCAGCACTTCATTAAATCATGCAATATTTATTTAGTGACTAGTATATTCCTCCTGGTAGAATGATACATGATAAAGTCTCTGCTTGACCCTCTTTTATGTGACATGTGGTTGGTCTTGTGATGAGGGTAAACTAATGGTACAAAGGCTCACCTGGAGGTGAACCATTCCCAAAATGTGTTTAAAATTGATTGGCACGATCAGTGTAATTATCCAAAGTTGTTTTTATAAAATTGTTTGCCACAGAGAGTTGCTTCAAATGAAAACCTAGATAACAATACAAATTCAGACTGTAATTATATCCTTTGATTAAAGCATGGGTGGTGTTCTGGAGGCTTTTTGTTGTTGTTGCTGTTTGTTTTTCAGCTTTCCATCTTTCCTTCCCTTCATTTTTCCTTAGATCAAAAGGGTTGGGTTGTGGAGGGTGAAATGGTACTAAAGTAACCACCAACCAGATGATTAGTATTAGCCCAAGATCAGATTTGTTTCTGTCTCCTATCATCCATATTTTGTGTTTGTCATTTATTTCTTTCTGTGTATGATGAGCTTATACAGATCCAGGGCTATTTTAGGTTATCTGTTCTGTTGTTCCTACCAGCTGGGCGAGGTGCTTTTCTTTGTGTCGGTAGAATTTATAATTGATTGATTTACTCATTCATCTAATCAGCATTATTGAACATGTAATGCACTAGACTCTTTGCAAAACATAGGGGTTATAGAGTCAAGTAGGACAATTATATTTTAACAACTCTATTAAGGTATACTTTCCATAACACGTATTCATCCATTTTAAGTACAATTCTATAATATTAATAAATTTATAAGAGTTTTGCAATCATCATCAAAATTTCAGTTTTGAACATTTCCATCACCCCCAATGATCCCTTGTGCCCATCTGCAATCTATCCCTGTGACCTTTCAAATCCCAGGAAATGACTGATCTACTTTCTGTCTCTATAAGTTTGATTTATAAATGGACTCATGGAATATGTAATCTATTACCTTTGACTTCTTTCGCTTAGCATGATGTGCTTAAGGATCATCCATGTTGAACCATGAGTTGGTAGTTTCTTCCTTTTAATTGATTAACAACATTTTATTTTATGGATATGCCACATTTTTTATTCATTAAAACCATCATATTTGTAATTAAAATAAGCTAAAGTTTTAATATGTTGTCCATAGTTAGAATCTGTCAAATATTTCCAAATGCTTTAAGAGATTAGAAAGTTGGTAAGCATCATATTTGTTGTTTTAGTTAGACTTCGGGGATTTATACTCTTAAGAGAAATAGAGGTACAAACTGATTAAGAAACAAAGAGAATTTATTTGGTTCAATCAGAGTTGCAACTTCAGAGTCACAAATTCCAGGCAATCTGAAATATGCTCTGGTGGCTTATAAATTTGTAATAAGTGTGAAAGGCAGAAACCATTGGTGAGGAGGGGAGCTACATTATTTATTTTCAAGAAGTTAGATTGGTGCAGGCAAGCTAACTGTCTTATAAAAAAGGGATTGGGTAATTTAACAATATATGTCAAGTAGTTTCCTGAAAGGGAAGGAGGAAAGAGCAAGAACACAAAATTCTTCGGAAGATAAGGGTGAGATGACCATGTTCACCATGTGTAAAATTTGAATATTTTGCTCTACTGAAAACTGTAACTCTCAGCATGTAAACCAGGGGATGTAGCAAGTTGTACAAGGGAAAAAGTTTATTTGGAGGTTGAAGCCTGGTCTCTCATGTCCCCTTGACCTAATATTCTTAGGCACCTAAATCTGCCTTTACCTGTTTGATTTTACTTTTTTTCTACAGGTAGGTTGAAAGTCTTGATTTCCTGGTAAAAGTCTAAAGGGGAAGTAAAGAGTTCTGAAGTTGCACACACTAACATGGAGCTGTAACAAATCCCTTACTTTAACTGGTTAAAGGAAAGTATTTGATTAGTGGATACTGGGACCATTGCAAATAGCTTTACTACTAGCAGGTGTTCCCCTTCTGGAACAGCAGCATGGAGAGCTCTACAGATCTGCTCTTCAGGGTAAGGTGTATATGTATGTATGTATCTATACATGTATGAATATCCATCTCTCTATATGTGTACACACATACATTTATGGATATGTATTATATGCATACACATACTGTTTAAAGTCTCTGGAAATTGTCCTAAAGGCATATAGCATATATATGAAGAAAAACTTTTCTGGAAGTTGAGTTACATTCCTTCACTACCCCCACCATCTCATCTTAGCAGCTTAACCACTCTGGGTGGACATGGCCAAGGAATCAGAGTTCTCTCTTCCCTCAGGTCCCGATCAAGGGCACTGTATCTTATAGGAGGAACCAGCCTTTATGAGTCAGAGTTGTAGAGACTAAATTGTTGGATGAGGTGACAGTGGCTTCCTCTACCAGCCTCCATTCTGAGGGTGAATGCTCTACCCAGGCATGACAAACCATGAACACTGGAGTCCTCCTGATCATCTTTACCCTAGTTAACTAGGGCATACTGAAAAGCTATCAGAGGCCAACTGAGAACAGAGGTTATTGCCCCCACCCATCTTTAGGTCTATAGCAGCAATCTAAAGATGTTCAAGGGAAGAAACAGTTGGTAAACAGACAACTCCAGAGCTTCCACCAAAGGAACTAATTATATTTAAAATAGAGTGTGGGTAATTTCAAGATTAAGGAAACTCACCCAACAATGGAGATTTTGGTGATAAACAATTAAGGGGAGGCTATAAACTCTAGTAGAGAAGCTAGCTAAACTGTAGGCCAACTCTTTTTTAACAGCAACATCCATGGAAATGGCTAAAAAAAGTTCTCCTAAAGTAAAAACAAACATCCAAGCTGGCCTCAAAGTCTATTCCTGTTCAAATTTAATTGGACCATACTATAGAGTAATTTATTCCCCAAGACATTGTGAAAAAAAGTAGGGATAATAATTAGTGAAGTCTAACTTCTAGGTATAATACCAATAGAGGCAGAGAGCTTAACGGAGAGATCACGTAAAGATACAGAGGGCCCTGTTAAAACCACTGCTGTCCTGTGATGATTGTGCACACACCCAACTCTAAGCCCAAGGAGGCATGAACTCAGAGACTTCACACAGCAGGGAGAAGAGGCTTCAGTTAAAAAGTTTTAGCCAAGTCACTGAGCAAATAAAGAAGCAAACAATAAAATCAAGCTCTGGAAAGGCAGACTAAAACCAATATCTATAGAATTGTGACAATAATTTACCCAAAATATGTAGTTTAAAAAAATGATGAGACAAACATAACCCAAATACAGAGGAAAAAGCAGACACAAAAGTGTTGCCTTTGAATGGTGTTAAATGCCTGATTCAGATAAACAGTATTCCCTTGACAGAATTCACTCATCTGGCTGGCGTGGAAAGACTTTCTAGAGGCTCAGAGCTTCAGGTTCCTGGCTCACAGCTTCTGGAAAGGGACCAGAGTGACAGCAGTGGAAAGAACTACAAGCAAGGAGCTACAATATGTTTGGTAGACTGTTGATTTTTTAAAAAATATTTTTAATGTTTTGTTTAGATGTGTTAATGTGTATATGTTTGTGATATAAAGGGATAAAATTGATGGAAAAATAAAACGGTCCACATTTTTTCTAAGTGATAAATGGAATACTAAATAGAAACATTATGAGCTAGATTACATTTAATGATTCAAAAATATATTACTGTAAATTCTTGAAGTTTATTATTATGCAATGAAGCCCAGATATTTTTCTGCACTTATATCAAGAAAATAAAACTCATCTTATAAGGTAGTTTTTCACTTAAACTCATTTTTCATCTTTCCTAACAAGTGATTTTTTTTCAATTTCTTTACACTAGTATTTTAGATGTTTATAGTGATGCCTCAATCATCTTGGATATTTGATGGATGTTTTATAATATATTTACTGTGGGGTGAGATTGTATCTAATAAAAGAAATGATTTGATGCTGTATATAGTGACCATTGCTTCCAAAACTCTTTGGTAGATGAGTTTCCTCTGTATTTGAAAGTTTGTGATGAGAATACCAGATGTTAGCTAATAAATTGATACAGAAGCTCCAAGAACACAAATTCAAAGATAGCTTTTAATTTTCTATAAATGACCAAATTAATAATTGAATAGAAACATGAAAGCTGTTCATTCAGGAGTAGAAACTGTAAGTTTTTTTTTTTTTTTTTTTTTTTTAGTTGTAGATGAACACAATGTCTTTATTTTATTGCTTTGTACGTGGTGCTGAGGATCGAACCCAGGGCCTCACGCATGCAAGACAAGCGCTCTACCGCTGAGCTACAATCCCAGCCCCTGTAAGTTCTAAGATAGTCCCAAATGTTACTGAAGAAAGGCATATAAGAGTTTTTATACTACCTGCACACATGTAAAACTTTCTCCTCTGTGTACATGTTTAATAAAACAGAAATCCTAAGAAATCTGATAAACACGTTTAGAAATTCTTCCATAACAAAATCATAACATTATTTTGAAAATATTGTGTATCAATTCAAGGAATCATGTTAATTACCTCTGAACTCAAAAAAGAAAAATTTTCAAGAAAGATGCAATTATGTTTTAAGTTCCTATCTTTCTTCTTTCTTTTTCTTTAAGACATGGCAATCTATACCACAAAGGTTAAAGATTTTAAATATTTAGCAAAATGTACCTCTTAACCTTTCTCTCTCTCAGAAGGCAATCCAGACTACTTAATTCATTAAATTAATCCTTTGTGGCCACAGCAGAATAAAAATTCCATTTCTTTAGCATGCAAATGATGCTATTAATGTGTGGAAATATACAGCATAAAGTCATTTACTTGTCTAAGTGAATTTTGTTCTAAAGCCTGCAATGTATTTCATATACAATGAAGATTAAAAGCAGTGTGAAATTTAATATGACAGAAAACGCCAAACACTGGTTTTGTTTTTATAGATAAAAATTGTTTAAAATTGTTTTGAGAAGACTATGGGGCTTAGTTTTTGGCACAGAATTGGAAAGGACTGTATATTTTGAGTATTTTTCAAGTTTAATGGACTTGAAACCTTTAGGATAAGAACTTTGAATGGCCTTGGATGTGATGTTATCTGTTCATAGATATTTCAGATCATAAATATGTACTCAGCTTTGGAGAGTGTGTGGGTTTTTTTTTTTTTAATAAAGTTTTTTCTTTTTAGAACAGACTTAGATTTATAGAAATATTTCCAAAAAGAAAAAATGCAGAGAGTGTCTTACATACTCCATGCCTGGTTTCCTCTCTTATTAACAACTTGATGTAACAAAGTGTGTCTGGGATTCCACATTGCATGTAGTCATCATATCTTTTTAAGATTCTTCTCATTGGGATGAGTTTTCAAATTCCCATTTTTGTGATGACTTTGTAATTTTGAGGATTACTGGTCCTGTGTTTTGTAGACTGTCTTCAGTTGGGATTTGTTTGATGTGTTTCTCATGATAACAATGTGGATATAGTGAAATCCTATTCTCATCACATCAGATCTAGGGTCCATGCTATCAACTTGACTTAACATTTTTGATGTTCATCTTGACCACATGGCTTGGTTACTGTTTGTTAGGTTTCTCTGCTGTAAAGTTATTCTTTCTCCACCTTTCCAGACCACACCTTTCAGAAGAAAGTTATCAAGCACTGCTCATACATAAGGAGTGGAAAGTAATGCCTTAACTTCTTAAGGGTAGAGTAACTACCTAGAGCATTTAGAATAATTCTGCTTTAGGATTTGCTTGTTATCTCCCATTTATTTATTTATTTATTTATTCAATCATATTTGTGTCAGTATGTGTTAAGAGATATTTCTTTTCTACTTTGGGCTCTAATTTAATACTGCAACTCTAGTTTTGTTGCTCCAATGATTTTAGCTCTGTCCATTAGAAATCTCTTTTAGTTGACTCCTTAGCCTCTTCAACAAAACCCTGTTTTGTTTGTTTGTTTCACTTTGAGCATTTTTGTTGTTTTCTGGCACTGCAAGATTCTCTAGATTCTTTTCTACCTCATTCCTAGAATCTAATCTTTTCTCAAAGAACCCTAATTTTATAACTGGATAATGGTATTAAAAGCTAGGATCTTTACAGCAAGTGTGCTCATTCCTACTAGGTTCTTGGTGCTTCAAAGTCTTCCTAGTTGGCAGCACAAGATGTATGTATGTTTGCATACTAACACATCTATCTACTTACCTATTATCTGTCAATGTATCTTCTATTTATATCTCCATCTGTATTGAAGCGTGTGTTCATTTACTTTCTAACTCTACTCCATTACCACATGAGTCATTACAACCTTCTTCCCTTGCCTGTAGTTCCACTACAGCAGTGAGAAATGTGGTTCTCATCATCTTCTGTCCATTTGTTTAATCATTAAGTTGCACTATTCATGCACAGGGCTTTTAGAACTGCTAAACCATAAACTAGAGGGAGACAGCTTATCAAATATAGAACAGTGATATGTATTATTGCTTTTGTCTCTAGTCATAAATTCTACTAATTTCCAAAGTTATTAGGTTAAAATCTTCATCCAAGCCTGGCACAGTGGTGCACACCTATAATCTCAGCACTCTGGGAGGCTGAGACAGGAGAATCGTGAGTTCAAAGCCTGCCTCAGCAACAGCGAGGCGCTAAGCAACTCAGTGAGACCTGTCTCTAAATAAAACACAAAATAGGACCGGGGATGTGGCTCAGTGGGCGAGTACCCCTGAGTTCAATCCCAAGTACCAAAAAAAAAAATCTTTATCTGCAATCCTGTTGGAGATGTTGTTTCATGCATTTAAAATACATTTAGATTTTTTTTTATCAGCTTTTGCATTCCATCCTAGGATACCTCTGCCAACTTCTTAAATATTTGTTTTTTAATTTTCATATGGTATTGTTATCTTTATGCTATAAGTTATAGGGTTTTCTTTTTATTGTTATTTGTTTTGTTTTGTGTTTTCGTGGCACTGGGAATTGAAGCCAGGGTCACTATACTGTTGAGCTACAGCCTCAGATTTTTCCTTTTTAATTTTTAATTTGATTCAGGATCTCACTAAGTTGCTGAGGCTGGCCTTGAACTTTTGATCCTCCTGTTTCAGCTTCCCAAGTAGCTAGGATTGTAAGTGTGTGTTTGGACTATGTTCATTTTATTTTTTTATAAGTTCATCTGTTTATTTTAGCACCATTTGTTAAAAAGACTTTCCTTTCTTCATTGAATTGCCCTTGTGTTTTTGTCAAAAATCATTTGAATATATTTGGGTGGATCAATTTCTAGGCTGTCTATTCTCTTCCACTGATCTATATGCCTTTTTCCTCTACCAATACCATGATATCTTGACTACTGTAGCTTTACATGAAGTCTTAATAATCAAGCAAACTAAATCCTCCAAGTTTGCTCTTTTTCAGTTTTGAATTGGCTATTCTAGGCCTTTCTCTTTTCAATATATACTTCAAAATCATTTTTGTTAACATATACAAAATAACTTGCTGGGATTTAATTGGAATTCTCTTAAATCTATAGATCAAGTTGAGGAATTGACATCTGAACAATATTTTTTCAATACACAAATGTAATATCTTTTCATTTATTTAGATAATCTTTGATTCTTTTCTTCCATCAATGTTTAGTAGATTTTTTCATATAGTTTCTCACTTATTCTGTTAGATTTATACATAAATATGTCATTTTTGTGGTGCTATTCTAAATGATATTGTTTAAAATTCCAAATTTCTATTGTTCTTTGTTGGTAATACACAATAATTAATATTTTTTTAGCAATCTGACTCCTGTGACCTTGCTATAATTCCTTATCATTTTCTAATCAATGTTTTGTATTTCTGCAGAGATAAATATGTTATTTATAATTAAAGACACTTTTTGTTTGTTTTCCATTCTGTAGTCTTTAATATCCTTTTCTTGGTGTGCTGAATGAGTTTCAAGTATGATATTAAATAAGAATGATAAGAAAGGACATCTTTTCCATGTGTTCCTGATCCTAGCAGGAAGAGTCTAGCTTCTCACCATTAAGTATTTCATTAACTTTAAGTTTTCATATGTGGTTATCTAGTTGAAAAGTTCCCCATTGTTACTGTTTGTTGAAGATTTTATAAAAATTGTTGGATTTTTCATATGCATTAATGCATCAACTGACATGTCCACATGATTTTTCTTCTCTAGTGTGTTAATATGGTGCATTTCAGGGGTTAGTTTGTGTATGTTGAAACAGGTTTGCTTACCTAGAACAATTCTTATTTATCATGGTTATAATTATTTCAATGAGTTTTTGGTAGTTTTTCATTATTACAAAGTCTTTATCTGGTCTTAGTGTTAAGGTAATACTTACTACCTAGAATGATTTAGGATGTGTTCCCTCTGCTAGAACAGATTGTGAATATATAGTATTATTTCACATTTAAAATCTGGTACATTTTGTAAATGAAACTTAGCCTGATGTTTATTACTTGGGGAAGAATACATATGGTTATTTAGATTATCTATTTCTTCTTGTGTGAATTTTAATAGTTTGAATCTTTCAGAGAATTGATAGTTTATCAAATCTGTATGCATAGACTTTTAGTATTGTTATTCTTTTAATGTCCATGGGGTTGGTAGTGATGACTTCCTCCTTCACATCAGAGATAGACAATTTGTATCTTTTTGTATTCTTGTTTATTTTACCTGTGGGTTGATTGATTTTCTTAATATTTTTGAAGAACAAGTTTTTTGCTTGATCAGTTTTCCCTATTAATTTTCTGTTTTCATTTTGTTGAATTT
The DNA here is from genome assembly GCA_004024805.1 of Geosciurus inauris. Classification (NCBI taxonomy): domain Eukaryota; kingdom Metazoa; phylum Chordata; class Mammalia; order Rodentia; family Sciuridae; genus Geosciurus; species Geosciurus inauris. Next base: position 5,300 of record PVHX01015014.1, on the reverse strand, counting down.
TGCATTGTATTTTATTTATTTCTACTGCATTTTTTTGTGCGTGTGTGTTTTGTAATAACAAAATCTGAGAGCTCATCAGTCTACTGTGTGCAGCCCCTCTCTTCACACATCTTTACAGGGATTACAGTGTCTTCACCCTACTAGAGGGAGAAGAGGATCGACAAGAGAATCTCAGCTTTTCATGTGAAAATCTGGATTCTAGGCAAAAAAACAAAAACAAAAACAAAAAATCTCATGAAAATGTGAGGACTGTGGCTACCCAAATATTTTCATCCTTGTGGTGTTTTACACTTAGCCCCCTGCCATTCATCAAAATGAATCTATATTCCTACCAGTTTATGGCTCCAGTGCTTCTGCTATAAATGAGCAGATACTACCTGTGACTATCTGTCTCTCAAATTTGGGGATGGCTATTTTCCTCCACAAATTTTCTGTTTGATGAATCCATTAAACATCATTGATTTTTCATTGTGTTAAGCTTTTTCTTGTTTCCTTCAAGCATTTTTACAAGTTGGATCTAAAATCTGACATCTCTGGTATGTTTTTAAGTAATGTAATTTCACGAAATGATTATAAGTTATATTAAAGTTTTCTTCAAGTGCTCAAATAGTACACTCTATAGGCTGATAAAGGCCAAGATTTCAAATCTGTGATAAATTCTCACCTTGAGCTGGGCTCGGATGGAGAGGAACTGCAGGCTCAATGTTTACCTTCAACACCTGAGACCTTCCCTTCTGCACTTCTGAAATACAATTTTGAGTTTTGTGTTAGATACATATTAAATATTTTCTGAACAGATTTTAAATCACTTAACTAATGCATGGCTTTTCAAATGATATTAGATTTGTAAGATGCAATTAATTAAAGAAGAAATATTTTCAAAGAATTTTAATTGGAAAAATAGATGATTTTTTGGAATAGAAACATTTAAGAAATATAATTTCTATCTAAAATATAGTAGGTTTTTGATAAAGTTATGGCTTAAAACATACTTAAACTATTTCAATTTTTTATTTCTAGACCTGGCATATCTAATTCAGGAACAAAATGAGTCCCATTTCTTTGGTTTCCTATGGTTCAGTTTTCTTCTCTTCCAAGGTTGTGTTAACAGTGTTAGCAATGGGAATCCAGACTTAGATGTGACTCAAGTTACCCAGTAGACTGATGAGCTCTCAGATTTGTTATTACGAAGACAAATCTGAACTGCTACTTTCAAAAGGAATAAACATCAAATTCAGTTGTGTTGTATTCAAAGCATTCTACCATATATTCTCAAGTTATTGCTGCTGTCTCAAGTTATTCTGCTGTGTTCCTCAGGTTGAGCTTTAGAGGGCACCAACTGACTTGTGAGAACAAGCCAACACCTTCCTCTCCTCTGGGGAAGCCCCCTGTAGAACTGGCATGTATTCTTCAAGGTGTGGGCAATTATACATAAATTAAGCTAAAAATTAGAAGACCACCTATTAGCTCATAGCTCTGCTATAGTCACAGGGAATACTGAGATGGAAATGCAGCCCCTATTCTTACAAATTCAGAAGTTACTAGGAGACACAGAGATGGAAACAGTTACTCCACACTGAGATAAATATTATGTGAAAGGGTAATATGAAATCTTCTCTAATTCCTATGTTTAGAATGATATGATCATTTTTCTTTGCATATGTTAATCTTATTTTACTTATTTTATTTTATATTAAGATAAATTATTTTCATAATCACTTAATTCAATATATTGTAACATTCATGAAGACAAATAAAATATCTTATTTATTACTGTATTTCTGGAGCATCTAGTATAGTGATTTGACCAGATAATGGCTGTTTTAAAGCTTTGAAAAATAAACCTTTAATATTTTACTAATATTTAAATTTAAAATTTTGCTTATATTCCTTATCAAAGTAATCTTTCTATTACAAAGGTTATAACTTTTTTGGAAGCCTTTGTATTTAGGATTAGAAAATATAGTGTAAGCATAGGTATTTTATGTGTAGTCACTTGAGTACTTTTAGTTAAAGGTTATAATTTATTATGAAGGCATCATTACAGTTTTTAAAAGGAAAAATATAAAATAAATTCTCAAATGTAAAATGCTTTTAGAGAATATGAAATAATTTTAAATCTGAAGGTAATCATTGAGTATTTATTATGTTTAAAGTTTTAATATACCTGAAAGCAGGAAAAAAGTCTAATCTGAAATTACTAATAAGAAAAATAAGGGGTGGGAGGAGGGAGGGGGCATGGGGACAGTAAAGATGGTGGAATATGATGGACATCATAGCCCTAGCTTTATGTATGACTGCATGTATGTTGTAATTCTACATCACATATAACCAGAGAAATGAAAAGTTGTGCTCTGTGTACAATGAATCAAAATGCACGCTGCTATCATGTATACCTAAGTAGAATACATAAATAAATAAAATTAAATTTAAAAAAAGATTACTGTCAATGTAAGGATTATAGACATGTAGTATTCTCTCTGCCACCTATCTTTAAGAATTCTTGTAGTGTTATGTATGCTCATTGTTGCTTCAGGATTTATTAAAGTGATATGACCTCAAAATCTGATTTTAGGATTAAAGGAAAGAGGTCTCATTTAGGCCCATTTCCAATCTTCCCAATTTTACCTGGGTTCTGATTTGAAAATATCAAATATTGTATTGCTGGGAAAAATGGTAACTGTAGCCTGTTTTGCAATATAGGAGAACTATTTTAGGCAATTCTGTGGGAATAAGCAGTGTTATGTGTCAGAACTGGAATGTTCCCCAAAGGTTCAGGTACTTCAAATTTGCTTCTCAGTCCAGCAATGTGAAGAGGCATATGCAGGATGTGATTGGATCATGAGGACTCTGCTCTCATTGGTGGGTTAATCTACTTGATGGATTAGTAGTTTGAATGAACTATTGGGAGAAGATGGAAACCATAGGCCAATGGGGCATAGTTACTAGGACATGTCTTTGGAGATTGTATGTTGTGCTGGGCCTTTGCTCTCCATTTGTCTCTCTGCTACCTGGCTGCCACGAGGTGAGCATCTTCCTCTGCCATACCCTTCCACCATGATGCTTCTGCCTTGGAGTCAACCATAAGCTAAAATCTCTGAAACTGAGAGTTGAAATAAATGCCTCCTCCTTTAAAAAAATAAAAGAAAGAAAAAAAAAGAAAAAAGAAAGATCTTTTGGAAATTAGAAGCGAACAGATATTGTTAATATAAATTATGGTAATTATTAAATATTTTAAAAGTTATTTCAAAGCACATATTTAATCGTTGATTTTAAGATACCATTAACATTACCAAGTACAGACCAATGAATGTTCTAAAATGATGAGTTTATTAAAGATATTTCATTTGCATTTGCATGTATTTTTTCCCAAAGGCAGTTAAATCCATTGCCTGCATCGTATTGATTAAAGACAGTAAATTTTGTGAAAAATATGAAATATACCTAAACAAATTAGGTGCTGCTAAAAGATGATATTCAGCAAAGATTTGAGGTGAGGAAATAAAGAAAGAGGAGAAGACAAGGAGAAGTTACATTCCAATCAGAGTGGCTTCTTGAAGAACTAAGCAGTTCAGCATGAAGATCACATGCCTGTAACAGTTTCTATCTTCTTGACTGACAGTACTTATGAATGAAGCAGAGTTCCTTGAGGATATTTAGGATTTGATCATACAAGCATGTTTTATAGAACAGAATGGGAAGCCTCATTTTTAATTCATTCATTATCTCAGCATATATGTACAAAATACATACTATGAGCAAGTTGATGTCTTGTGAGGATAGACATATAAAGAAGTTACTTCATCCTTTGCTTTCCCTCTCTTTTTCTCTCTTCCTTCATTCATAAACTGTGCAATGTAACATTAATTATAGAATTTCATGTAGATATTTGCTTTATTTTTCCATTTTATTTTGATAATTGAAATAACCAGTATAGCAGATGCTATAGTGTTACTCAAAACACTCCCTTAAGGGCCAAGGCACTCCAACCTAGTGTGGCCAAACAGCTCACATCTGCATTAATTCAGTTCACTCCTGTTAAGTGGTGTGTGCATTCCTTCCCCTGAAACAGTGACATCCAAGTTCTGCTCCATATAGGAGAAACAAGGTGTAGCCCCTCTTCCTCAATTTGGGAAAACTGTAAAGACCATTTCAGCTCCTGACTTCTTTCTGGGATTACCTGAGTGCCTGTAGGCTCAGCTACAACTTCATTGAATTTCAGATCATCCCTCTGCTAGTTCTGCTTCCCTAGTTCTTTTCAAGTATTTTCTGTTTACCCCCAGTAATCTGCACACACAGCTGTTTCTCAGTTTCTACTTAAAATGAACTTAAACTAGAAGAGTTAGTACTAGAAGGGGCCTAGAAAACCAATTTCTGATCTGCATTGCCTGCTGGTAAATTTGCAGGAAGTATAGCTATTGTCATGGTGGTGTGATATATAAGAATTTGGCTAGTAGTGAACTGAGTTTAACAAGTGCATCAATGATTGTACTATTGTAAGAAACTGAGAGATATACAAAGAAATTTATAATTGTAAAGACTGTCAAATCAAATGGCTATTTCTAGGTAATAGTGATGTGTTGGAGAAAGACTGAGAGTAACTAGTTCTTAAATGAAGTTAAAGTATGAACATTAATGGGTTTCCTTGGCAGCATATCAAGGCATTCTTATCTCCTGCAACCGGAGGGCAGACAAAGCTGCAGAGGAGGCCTATGATTTAAACACAAGAGTAAATGAACTCCACAGAAGATGGATTTCTCAATCTTATGAAGTTTTCTGTAACTAAGTTAGGTCTCCCATTGAGAATGAATTGAGAAAGAACCCCATTGATGAAGACATTCAGGTATGGACCCTGAATGTCCCCCAAAGGCCCCTCTGTTAAAGGTTAGTTGCCAATCTGGGTCACTGCTGAGAGGTTGTGAAACATTTAGAAGGTGGGGCCTGGTAGAAGGAAGTTAAGTCACTATTGGCAGAAACTTGAAAGGGATACTGAGATCCTAGCCCCTCTTCTTCCTTCTTCTCTTTACTTACTGACCACCATGATGTTATCAGCTTCTACTACCACACCCCCCACCATGATGTGCTGCCTCTCCACAAGGACAAAAGCATTGGGCCAGCTGACCATGGACTGAAACTTTGAAAACAATAAACCTTTTCTACTCATAAGTTGATCTCTGATATCTGTTATAGTAATGGAAAGCTGATTAACACATACTGATATGATAAACTTAAGAGCTTAGAACCCAGAACAACTTTATGGTCTTGCAGAAGTGGAACACTCATATAGTAAAGGAATGTTT